>CM039681.1:77389642-77708614 GCA_022537955.1 Schmidtea mediterranea
CATTCAAATGAAAGTTTTTCAAATGGGTATATTTACCTGAGTCGATGTTGCAAAGTGTACTAATATCGGGCATAACTTCCAGACTAACATTTACCAGAGTACTGATAAATTAAGATCTAATGAGTTTTAGTGAGGTCCAATAAAATTATTGGGATTGCATGGGTTATGATGTTATAATTTGGTTATTTTTTGTAGGGTTAAAAACATTTTAACACTTATCAGTTGGGAAAATTAGTACTGGATGAGTAAATTTACATTGCTGGGTAAGTTTGTATAGTGTAGTAAATTGGTGTTTGATATGGGTCTAAGAGGGTAATTTTAATGTGGTTAAATAAATTAGGGAAATTAGATGGGTCAGTGTTTGTGTAATTAAAGTGATGGATTGTTTTATAATGTGGAATTAAAAACGTTGTCTAATAGAAAAACCTATTAAAATCTAGTTAGTACATAATTATACATACATATCGATAATAAACATGTACTAATTATACAGTTATTGCATTCGAATTGTGTACATTAATTATAAAATCTTCAAATTAAAAAACTTCATTAAATACATCAAGCAGTTTTTATAAGCAAAACAGAATGACTTAATAGAAAAATAGCGCACAAGATATCATTAATCATTCAGTTTCATCAACAGTTTTATCTATTAGTTTGCTAAGTAATATAAAGTTCAGGATAGTTTTGATTTATAATCTTAAAACCCAAAAAAACTAATAATAGGTTTGGCTTAATTTATCGTCAATTCCAAGATATTGTTCAGCTACTAATGCGAAATTCAGTTTGAACTATAAAAACATGGATATTTTTCAATAATACATGAGCATTTTATATAGAATTTGACTAAAACATGTATGGAAATGACATCATTTAGATGATCTAATATGTTAACGATCTAATATGTTAACAAAAAGTCTCAATCCCAAAACCAATCACAAAATGGGTCCGCAATGATTTTGTAAGTACTAAAATATGGGTGTTTGTTATGAAAAATTAGATATTTCATTTATTGTTTCTTATTATAAGTTAGGCACATATCTTTAAATATCGCAGAGCCAATAATGAAAATGTAATCTTTATTTGAGAAATATTTGTGTATTAGTCAAAACTTTCATCATTTTCTTTGGTAATTTTTTAAAACTGACATTTTCTTCTTATTTACTTTGAATTATCTACAAGAAAAACATGTAAATGTTCTGGTTTTTTAGTAAAGATCACAGATTGCATATTACTGATAACGATGCTGCAGATAAATTGCATTTGTAGTTAGATTGGATTCAATGATTTTTGAAATTGCAACAAAAATTTCCAAGTTGATTTAATGCTTCTGCAGATAAGGTTGATGGTAAAACGTCTGGGTAATTTTTATTTTAAAATAAATGACTCCATTTAATATTTGTATCTAAATTAAAAATTGTCATTCTATTTATTAATCAAGAAATTTGCTAAATTATTTTAACAACTAATTTCTTGACTAATAATCTTAAAATATGATTTAGATTTAGTATGACAGGTTTTAATGGTGTATTATGATCTAAGGGTACTTGATGGGAAACCATGCCACAACAATTTGCTATGGAAATAATGCTGTTATGGTGTTTTTACCAGAGGAAGTTATGGTATGATATGTTAATTTTAATGAGCCTAAATAATCGTTAAAGATGTTGTATATTATGAAAAATTGAAAACTATGGTATGCTTTTATTTCACTTTATCAGTTAGATGATGACTTTCTTCCTACATAGTACTGCAACATTCATTATAATTAAAAATTATAATTAATTCTTTGCAGTTAGGGCTTATATTGTTATTACTACCAAAGAATCACAGTTTTATTCTAATACTACTACTAATAACAATAATATTAATAATAAATTGTTAAAAATCTTTTGAAAGTTCTTATAAAATATTTCTTATACACAGAGAAACGGATAGAAAATATAATTATCAACAAAGACAGTTGCAATACAAATGGAAGTTTAATAAAGATATTTTTAATTCACGTTCAAATATAACTAAAAACTTTAACAGGTGCATGTGTTATGATTTTATAAATTTAAAAATAATAAAAATTTTATTAAATAAAATATTTATATTAATAAAAATATTAATAATAAAAATAGTTTAGAAAATCTTTTGAAAAAGTTCTTTGTTAAACGAACTTAGAAAAAGTTTGAAAAATTCAAAATGGCTGAAAAGTATTAATTTTAAAAAAATTGGTATTGGGTTTTTTGTTTTGACTTAAAAAGAATTATTAAAAGGTATTATTTAATTCTTCTTCAATGCCCATAAAGTTCTTATTAATAATTCTTTTTTATTTTCTTTCACATATATTACATTATGCTTATGCTCACAAAATAATTCAAAACTAGTGATAATAGGAGTTAGGCCTACTGGACATAAGTAGTGGGATGTGTCACCTCCAGCACATGTCACCTCCAGCACAGTACACCTCTCCCCCTCCTTCCTGCTGAGAGAAAATTTTAAGACAAAGACAATGACTCATTCAAGTTCATTGAAACAAAGACCATGACTTATTCAAGGTCATTGGATGACTAGTCATATTTTTCAAAGGTCATTTTAATAAAGACCATGGCTCATTCAAGGTTATTGGATGACTCATCATATATTTTCAAGGTCGTTCAAAAGTAGGTCAAGGTCATTCAAAAGTAGGTCAATGTCATTTGATTACTCATCAAATGTTTTCAAGGTCATTCAAAATTTCTCAAGGTCAAAATTTTTTTAAACATTTTTTAATTCTAATTTAGTACTTATTTTTATAATAGTATATTTTTTGCAAATTTATTTTATTATTATTTTTATTATTATTATTATTTGTTTTAATCAAGTCACTAATATTAATTATTTTTAAATTATATTATTATTATTATTAAATTAAATTGTTTGTTTTAATCAAGTCAATTATTTTATTATTATTTTTATTAATATTATTATTACATGTTTTAATTTTTTATTACAAGTTTTATTTATCATTTATTAATATTATTATTTTTATTATTATTATTATAAAAATTATTATTATTACATGTTTTAATTTTTATTACAAGTTTTTTTTATTATTTATTAATATTATTCTTTTTTATTAATATTTTTATCATTATTTTCTTAATATTAATATTATTATTATTATTTTTTAAAAATTTTATTTATTATTATTATTTTTAAAAATTTTTTTTATTTTTGTTATTATTATTTTTATTTCTTTTTATTAATAATAAAATATATATATATATATATATATATAATAAAACAAATACATAAAAACAACTATATAAAAAAAATCTATCTAAAAACAACTATATATATAAAAAAAAACAAAAACTACATAAAAAGTCAATCAATTATTAATAATAAATACAATAAAACAGATATAAAATAATAAAGTTTTATTTCACGTCTCTTCTCGCTGGGCATTTCTCATGAAAAATTAAAATATTAGAAAAATAAAAACAGTAAATTATAACAAATGAAAATAGCAAAGAGAAATTTTCACAATTTTTAGTTTTCGAATATTTACAAAATTTGTTAATAAATATCAATGAAATTGTCAAATATCTCATCAAATTGTTGATCGCAAACTGCTGGATCGGTTTCAGGCATTATTATATTACCGCCAACATCTGGTACATCAACCCCTCTATAATGACCATATCCAAAACTCGAGTTTTTCCCTACACAAGCTCTTTTTTCGTCATGGTTTTTTAATGCTATTTTAGAATTTTTAAAAGAAAACAGCTGGTGATTTCAGGTTCCTATCCTAGTTTGAGGTACCGACATAATAGTATTGTTATTATAACAATTCAAATATGATTGGTGTTTAATGTCAGTACCTGGTAATTTTACACCCTTAGCTCGCATTGTTGATTTATTTCCTAGCAAGCTATAACATTTAGGGCGCAAGAAAACCCACTCGCTATATCCTAACCCTTTACTCTCATCCTTGAACTTGCCTATAACTGAGTCAAGTCGTCTAGAATATAAAGGATGAGAAGGATCATAATTTGATGTGTCTAATAGGTCATCCAAAATCATTGCTTTTAATAAAATTTCTAATTTTAAATTTTATATCTCCAAAAAGAAGCTATCTGTATCACCCGCTACTAGATTGATATGAAAATTATAAATATCACGATATTTTTGTAACTCAACATACTGTAACTGGTACATCCGTAGTTTGGATAAATCTAGAACTGATTGACCAATATAACTAGGTCTATCCAAACATATTGAGTCCTTATTAAGATGAGCAGCAAATAGATCATCATTAATCTTTATTGTTTTTCTAAATGCTGTTTTGACGAATATGTAATTAACTTTTCAGCTGAATTATATAATCGCAAATTCATCCTCTTTTTAAGGTTCTCAACAGATTTACCATACAGACTATTGTTATACAATTTAAATAAATCTCTTTATAATTCACTAACTGCATTTGCACGCAAGTTAGTGTTTTTATCGATGTAATGTTTAAAAATAGGAGCTTGCTTGTATTTAATAGCTCTATGTGTATATGTAACCTTAGCCCCGAGAGAAAGATAAAGCCTGAGAAGCCTCCAATGAAGAATATAGTTTTTCTTAGGATAATGCGTTAGCATTAACTTCTCAACTTTTGAATTTGGTGGGCACATCTTCTCCGGTCCAATCGGAAAGTCATTTAAAAAATCATGTAAATTATCTGGAATCTCGATATCAACTTCCATAGTATATCCATATGGAAGGATTTCAATATCCACAACATTCGCACATTCACTCAAAACCTCATCCAAACCATCATACACCCAAGTAAAATCAGCGTAAGACTTTGGCTGAGAGCCCAACCATACAGATTATTTATATCTATGTACAATAATTCTGTATCCTCCGAAGCAGCAATGTAATGTTTGTTAACAAATGTTAACCCACCCTGTATTCCACCTTCGTAAAAATTGAACATATCCATATCCTGTAAAATTTCAATGAGTTCCGTTAATGTCATAAGCGCTGAAGCCCATGACATACCCGGAATGCCATAAATGTTTAGAGGTTCAAGACCATTGTAAACAATAGCATTGGCACGGAATTGTTGAAAAAAGTCCGCAAGGAGGAATACGTCAAGTTTAACGTAAATTAACATATAATCACGCAAAATCCTACAGTTTTGCTGTTTCCAGATTAGTTGTGCCTTATCTTACTCATCTTCGCTTACCCCCTCATAAATTGGATGCAACTCATAAGTAGTCTTAAGAACTTCCTCAGAAACAGCAAAATTATACGGAAAAATACCTTTAAAGTCGACTATAGAACCTTGAAAGACAGACGAAGTCAATAGAAGAGAAGTTAGCGTTTTCAAAGCCTTAGCTAACGAACAATTAACAAATTGCATACTGTCGATAAAGTGAACAGCCAATTTGTTAATGTGAACAATTAACGAAATAAATTTTTCTGTATAGGTCGTTATGATATCTAAATTCCATGAAAGAAAGCGATCGAGACCATATTTTAAAATATGGTGAAGGTCATACCCTCTTAAATTATGAAAGACTTTAGGTAGTAATCGATAAATCCTACGAGCTATATTACATTTTCGGCAAGCTGCCCCTAGATAATTACCAGTAACATGGTAATGATCTCTAACCGGATGTACAATCGGTTTTTTACATAAATAACATGTTCGACAAGATTTTAACTGTCGAACCTCACTTAAAGACATAGGCCCTATCAATTTATCACCTTCCGAATCATAGTACGGAATAACAGTTTCAGTTGCAATTTCCTCAATTTTCTTAAAAAAATCAGGAATGCAATCAAGACCATAAAAGTAATAATATGATTTTGTGTTAGTATAATTATTAATTAATAAAAGGCCTGCTGCAATAGGCATATGAATTTGATGATGTCGATCATCAGGAGGTAAAACCGATTCAAAATCGGCATAAATCACAAAAGGTGGGGTGATATGTTTTGAATTATTTAGAAATTCAAAATTTTTTTTTTTGGGGAGCGTGTATAGGGTTGTGCCAGTCTGATTTTTGGCGCATAATGCAACATGTGTATTGAATGCATTATCTAATCTAAACCCATTAAGGCAATGTGGACACCAACGGCATCTAATTTGAATGTTACAGTCAGGGGTTTGATGGCAATTCATTAGCCTATCAATATTGGTCACTGCGGTATAATGATATCTATCATTATTTTCAAGTAATAATAAATAAATAGGGTTTCCGTCAGTGACTTTGCTTGTATGGATCAAACTTAAATGAGGATGGTGAAAGACATAATTATCTGGAACCTCATCAATTATAACAGTTGGTGTGTACGAAAACACATTTATTGCTAATTTTAAAGTCGAATTTTTCTTTTCGAACTTTAGGATGTTTATTAAATTCATGGGACAATCCGTGATCTCAGCGTATTCTAATTCGTCTAAAAACTCTGTATATTTAGAGACTCTTTGGGGGTTTTCACCAATTATATCTTTCTTTAATAAATAAAGAATAGAGTAAAGGAAGCACTTGTCTTCATTGTTTTTTATATTTACTATAGCTCCTTTATTTTTCAATGCAGAAGGGGTTTTAATATATTTATGTCCAGACAGACGATTAATAGGAGCATATTTTGTTAAAATAAAGTGAATTTCCATAATATTAATAACACGCTATCCACTGCCTATATGGGTGAATTGTTCTATTTTTTCATTAAGCTTATTAACCCCTTCGCTTAAAAAGTTATCCGAAAATGTCTCCGAATTTTTCGAAAAATAATTGTCACGGATCTCGCCATCTTTTTCAAATTTAATTAATATCGCGAATTGAATTTTAACGCTCCCCATTTTATTTATCTCAAAAATTAATTTTTTACTGATTCGCTCAGTTAAAGTTACTGTAATTAGTTGCGCGTTAGATATATCAAAACGTAAAGTTTTGATAGCGCCATTTAAATTTACTGAAATGTTTGGCTCATTCTCTAATACAGAACCTCCGAATTGTATAATATTATTTTCATTAATTATAATAGGTATATTATTTATAATATTTTCATTATTTATAGTAGGTATAGTATTTTCATTAATTATAATAGGTATATTATTTATAATATTTTCATTATTTATAGTAGGTATAGTATTTTCATTAATTATAATAGGTATATTATTTATAATATTTTCATTATTTATAGTAGGTATAGTATTTTCATTATTTATAATAGGTATATTATTTACATTATTTACATTATTTACATTGTTTATAATATTAGAGTCATCATCATCACTGATTTCGATGACTTCTTTTTTTATTATTTTATTTGGGATATTATTTTTAATATGTGCAGCAGGTCTTTTATTCTTTTTATTTGATGTATTTTTTATTTTGTAGTAAATTCAAAATATCGATGTTATTTTTATTAATTTTCTTAAACATTTTAATTTTACTCGACTTAAAAGAATTTAAATGAACCGCATGTTCCCTATAAAATTCTTTATATTTAATGTTCTGGGATGTTTTGCATATGGCGCAGATAAAAAAAGTTGATGCCAATAAATCTATGGCGGTAATATTTTTTCATTTCTTCATGACAACTTTCATTATGTTGCAATGATAAGATGTAATATCTCGGATAAAAAGTGCCTAATAAAAATAATAAATTAATGTACAAAACCTATATAAAGTATCTAATAATATTTGCATGCTCACTGCAAACTATTTAATAAAAACTATATAAAATATCTAATAATTCTAACAATTAAATAAAACCTTTATAAGATATACAATAATATTTGCATGCTCACTGCAAACTATTAAATAAAGCTTATATAAAATATCTAATAATATTTGCATGCTCAATGCAAACTATTAAATAATTTCTTTATAAAGTATCTATTAAAATAATTCCTATATAATTCTTATATTATTCAATAACAATTACTGTAAAATCTATAATAAAAAATGCCTATATAATTCAAAAAACTATTATAACAATATATTTGTTTATAATTTATTATGTTATTATATGTTTCAGTAATAATACTTTTTTTTTAAAATTTATTATAAATTAATGATATTCGAAGTATTATAAAAATAATACTTTAAATTTCATCAATTTAAAAATATATTTATCATAAAACTTTTGAAATAAATAGAACCGTATTATAAATTTATTATAAATTATTATAAATTATTGATATTTTATGTATTATTTTAATAATACTTCAAATATCATTAACTTAATTTCTATAAATAAATAAAAAATAAATAAAAATAAATAAAAAACTAACATTTATCCCCAGATTCCGAAGAATCATCATCCTCTATAGAAGAGAGGTGCTCCATATCTTCCCCAGAAACAGGGGCATCATCACGAACATTGACAAGCTTCATTAATGATATTATATGCATCCAAATCAACTAAAATGTTTTTCTAAATATATAGAGAAAATAAAATTAAAATTTACCATCTTCGATAATCATAATATCATCATCATCTTCGCTATCACTGATGATAATTGTCAGCGTATCTTCGATTAAAATAACTTCTAAAATAATTTATAAATAAAACACAAATCAAATTAAAATTTACCATCATCTTCTATAATAATAACATCATTTTCAAGATCTAACTGATCTTGCAATTCTGTTAACGTAAACCAGTCTAGAAAATATAATAATAAAATTAAAAATTAAATTTAAAATCCTTACCAGTTTCATTCAGGAGAATACTTCTTAAAATATTTTTATTGTTCATTTTTTGAAAATTTTTGAAAATTGCGCTTGATAAATTTTTGAAATAATTGTGACAAATTTAGAATTTGTCAATGTTTATAAAGAGAATCAAATTTTCAGGATTTAGCCAATCACATTTTAGCAATACACACGTATAGGTGAGAGATTTTTATGCATGCAGCCTATAGTTAGTAGGTATGTTTTCTTTGTAAAACACATGCAGTCTATACCATGTAGGCATGCGTTCTTTGTAAATCACATACATACTTTTGTTTGTATGTGTTTTCTTTATTCAGTCTTCAGTGTGTATGCATGCACTTATCATGCACTGTCTTTGTGATCACTCACTTATCATGCATCATCTTTGTGATCATGCATTAGCTTATCTTTAATTAATTAAACACATAATAATAATATTTATAATAATAATAAAAATAATATTAATAAAAATAAAAATAATAATAATAATAATAATAATAAAAATAATAATAATATTAATAATATTAATAATAAAAATAATAATAATAATAATAAAATAATAATAATAAATAAAAATATTAATAGTTAAAACATAACAATAAAACATAACAATAACAATAAAACATTAATACATTTATTAAACATCAAGTCGCTTGGATAATAACCAAGCTAAACAATGTTGACCACATGTTAAGGTCCATGGTTTTTGATACATAGTTTTATTATACACAATAGGTTTACCCATTGTTTGAAGTTTCAAAACCATTAAAGCCGGATAATAGAAACCCATAGGATCAAATACAAATATATTGCTAAATTTCATATATATTGCTAACCGATGTTTTCCACTGAGATGAGACGATTGAGTATTGACAATTATGGCTTGATTATTACGTAAATATGGAATTTTATCAAGAGGAAATTCCCCTAAAAATTCATGTCCTAGTATTTGTTTTCCAATTCGATAGACCTGAACAGAACTACATCAATAATATTACTATTACATAAATAACTTACTCCATGACAAATTATCATAGATTATCTATACATTTATACCACTCAAAACAATACTGTTCTGTTTGCAGTTATTTGAACATCATTTTCAAATACGCCATATATTACAGCATGTACCAGTTCAGTTGTAGCTTTAGCAAACTTTATATCTAATCGTAAATTTCCATTTTGAGGTAATTGACTCTGATTTAAATCAATATAAGGTGCCAAAATAAATGTAAAGAATGGATATTTGCTTTTAAAATCTTCAAGAGTTATACCACAATTAAGGTTTTATCCAAATAACCCATATTTCTCACTATACTCTGCATATATGTAGCACAATAATTATAATTATCGAAATCTTGAGTAAATGTTTCTCTGTAATCACTATTTTTCGATAAAGTTAGCGATGTTACACCAAAGTTTTTGAAAATTGAGCTCGATGTTAAGTATGATCCATTATATTGAGATTCACTTTGAAATGTTACCAATATAAAGTTGGGCATTCTTCTATCTCCAAATATTTGTTCCTTATAGAAAGAAGCTGAACCTTTATCAATTGCAAATTGAACAATTTCCTTTGTTTTCAATGGATATATTGCATGCTTAGAATTAAGCCCCAGTTGATGACCGGCTAATACAGAAGGCTCAACACGAACTCTTCTCACCAATAATTTTGCATCAACTAATTGAATATCTAGAGCTGTGGTGCACTGGTTAGTGATAATGCCGAATCAGATCTTTTCAATCTAATGTGTACATTAACACTTGGGAGTAAATACTTTTGTTGATCCATAAAATCGAGTTGTAATGATGAGCACATGGTAAATAATTTCGGTCCTTTAATCCACTTTTTCCTATCGTCATCACTACCATAGCCCATATAAGTTAAACATGTATTTTTTGTATCGCTATTGTAATTTATAATAGTTTCTATTAGAGCTTTGTGAATATATGTACTGTTACCACCCTCAATCTTGATATTATTAAATCCGAGAACTGCATCTTTAAAAAGTGTATGAAACAAGAAATTGTTTGGTATTACATCGCTAGGTTCACCCAACGGTTTTATATCTTTATCTACAACTTTGATGTATAACAATGTATCATTCAAATCTAGATATTCAGTTTGGGAACCATTAATATAAAATTCAATATCAGTTCTACTATCCATAATAGAATTCATCAGGAATACATCTTCAAAGGCTGCTATTTCAATTACTGCTTTTGGAGATGGTCTTTCAAATAAACACAATTCAGATTTACCGCAAATCATTTTTGAAATATAGTTCCATGTCCTTTCATTCATTTGTTTATATGTTTATGATGTCTTTTACGTTTTTGAGCTGGTGCTGGTGCTTCGAGTTTTTGAAACATACCTGCAACACTAGGTAGAACTTTCCCTAACTCGGATAATGCATTTGATTTCAGCGATGGTAATATTTTCTGCTCATTCATTATCACATCTTTAGCGGTTTTCATACCAAAACTACCAAGGCGTTTAAGAATAGGAAGTGCAAATCTACCAATTGTTCTCAACCATCCTGATCTATACTGTTTACCAATAAAATATGGTAATTCGCCACCACTTTGGCTACCACTATACATACTAATAATATCGTTATTGGCCATCTAATTTACGAAAATGTAATGTCAAATGAGTTTTTGTATCTTTACTAAATTCAATAAATTTACCATTATCATCACGAATATTTATTTCTATATTGTTTATACATGATGTTGATACCGGTAAGTACATGGAATTATCAATATTTATATTGACAACTTCATCCTCGTCATGTTTATCAACCCAAACAGATTTCAATAAAGGAACCAAAGAATCACCAACAATTATAGGATCGATGATGTTAGTATATATGAACATTTTTTGATGAAGTTTTATTATTTTTGGTTTGCGTACACCAAAAGTTCTTGACCTATATGTTTGCTTATCTAATCCCAATGTATTAGACAAATTAATATCATATGTAACTTCACAAATTTTATTATTCAGACTGAATTTACATATTCCATCTTTAACAAATTCAATAGTTTTAAATATATGTAAACAATTGAATGAAATATATTTATGTAATTCTTCAAGTGTTTCAATATATAAATCATTAGTAAATGTAAATGTATCTTCGACCTTATTAATATATGATACTGTTATTTTGATGTGTTCGATTGTTACACTTTTCTCATCAAATGTTTTGAAACGTATTAGGTATTCAGTACCAGGAACAACATGCTAAGCTTATCACAACGCAATCGCTTGGCATCCTCAATACTTTCAAACTTTATTGTAAATGGACTATAGTCACAACTAACATTCAATCCATCTTTGAAAAATATGCTACAATTTTCATCTAAAATCTCATTCGGAATATGACAAAATCGTTCAAAATTATTGATTGAGAAAATACCACTACATGTTTTGAGAACACGTTTCTTGTAACAGATTTTACAATGACTATAAAATTGGAAATATTGTACACAAATGTAAAGTCTTGCAAGAGCAACCTCCCAATTTCCATGTAAATAAATAGGATTTTGAAGATCAACCATAAATTTACTCGCTTGATTCCGGATGGATTAGTGGGAAACTATTGCTAGGTAGAATTGTATAGAAACTCATTTTACTAGATCTTTTGATGATATCCATGAGGGTTTTTGATATCCATGCCATTTGACATAGTATTGTTTATCCTTACCCACATATTTTAGTTTCAATATTTTCTGAATTCTGAACACAGTAGGTTTGGAATAACTGGTAATTCCTGTTCATAGAATTCTCTTGTATTACATTGTTATCACTATCTTTAATAACATACATTACAGGACTCTGTTAAGTATTAATTTTAGTAATTTGAAATACCTCATCACTCCAATTACTCGAAATTTTTGATGAAAGTGAAGCAGATATTTACTAATATCTAACGTGATCACCAACTTTATATTCGGTTTGTAATAGTAACTTTCTTACTGCACTCGTGTTTTTGAGCTGATATCTACGGTCTCAAACCATTCAGACCTCGATGTGATGAATTTTATAACTAACCAGTATTTCGGGTAATACATTTATCATATTTTACCTTGATGCACGAAATATTTCTTCATCTATCCCTCAATGGTCCGGTTAAATCTTTCAACTGTGGCGGCTTTGTACTTAGAATTACAGAATAATGATTTATGGCAAATCCATTGAGTGCTTAACTTTACTATTGAACTCCTTGCCAGTATTAATAATATATAAGTAATAATAATAATAATAATATAATTAATAATAATAATAATAATAATAATAATAATAATAGTACCTAAATCGGTTGCAAATGTCTGATGCCCATTTTTAAACATTGAGTTAATTGCTTAGATATTTCTCTGCAGATTTGTCTTTGTTTGTACACCGCTAGCAAAACGACTTTGAACATCAATACAATGTTTAAATTTTTATACCTTTGTTAATTCGATACGGTATCATCTCCATTCAATTCATTTGCCATAATCATTAATACGAAATGTCTTTAAGCCTCGTTGGAATCTTTTCCGCATGTTTGTTTACTGTACGCAAGCTGACTGACAACCCCTTTGCGTTTGCCTTTTTCGACTTTGGAACTCTTTCTTAAACTTTGCCACTCCACCGAACCTGCTTCGTGTTTCTGGGTTCGTCCCAAATTTCTCCATTAAACCACGATGATTTAAATTTTAATTTAACATAGGTTATGTTGCTCATCGTTTATGTGAATAATTGATAATGCTAATGGTAACATTGCTCGATAAACCACCTTTTGTTATATATGATTTTCTCATTGCTGACGATTTATTATTTACTAGCATAACAGAGGCTTACGATGTTTAGTTAATACTGTTTTTTAGATTACTGATTTTAATTTTACCTCTGGATTACTTTTATAGAATTTGAGTTAAATCATCGACACACAAACTGGAAATGATTGTTAAAATAGGCATCTTTTCAACTTGAAGCCTCTGCATTAAAAAAATATGGAATTCCTTATTGATTTTTCCATTTTATACTTTTTCTACTCTTTTTAATAATGTTTTCGAAATAATAAGATCATTGCAGGGTAGTTAATTCTCAGCTATTGTTTGATGGTGTATAACTGGCTTTTTGGTGGAACACGTGTCTTTATTGTCTTTTGTAATACTTTGTCTAAGTTGTCGTATATTTTAAGCCTGGATTCTAAAACACTTTTACATGGTTGAAGTTTTTCACTTTGTTTATATAACCGATGGCACCTTCTTTATTTGAAATATCGGTTTTACTCGTAAATCAGTCATTGCATTTGTTGGGTGAAATCAAAAATATATATCATGTGGTGAATTTGTAGATTCTATAACTGCACTGATAGAAAATTACGATTTTAGGGTATGCTTGTCGAGAAGAATCAATAATTGTTGCATCTGGATTCTTGAAAATAACTAAATATGAAACATTAAATTCCTTGTTCGATGTGCAGCCACCCTAATGAAGTAGAATTTGAGTAAGAAAATCACGTACACCAACATGTCTACTGATTTTTGAATAATTATTAAAATCCTTGTTTCTTTATTAGCTTCCTGATCCAATCATCAATAATGTGACATCACCTTTCCTTAAACGACTGACCAGTTTTATCGAAACCCTTTACTATTTTCATGTTTTTCAATTTACAGAATATCTTTGAGTTAATCCATGTTCTCATCTGACCCCTATGCATTAAATCTGTTGAACTTATTTGAATAATAGATTTCAGTATTTTACACACAAACATGTTTTTACCACTACCACTTTGACGACGATTGATATACAGCATCATTCATTAATTCTATTATTAATTTATAATGATAGGTTTTTGTTTTATATATTTAATTAATGAACTCTTTCAAAATCATATAAATAGATTATATTTTCTTATTTTGATTTGTTATCAAATATAAATTTTAAAGGAATTTTCATGTATCAAAAAATGACCATTTCCAAATGGTAAACCCAGCAATTGTTAGATTAGAATCGGAAAAATACCCTATAATATTTTTCAATATCCAGTTAAATGCAGAATCATGGGATGCAAGAAACTTTGACGTCAATCAAATTACACTATAGAAATAAATGAAATTAAAATACAGTCAATTACGGTACCATGATATGGGAACAAATCTACCAATCTTATTAACAACATGTCAAAAATGTCTGGTATATCTTGACCCAGATTATTTCCTGCATTGAGCTTTTAAAATACAACCCAATGTGTTCGTTAACGTGTTTGCCAGTGGCAAAATAAGTCATATTAGTTGCGAATCTAGGAGTACAAAATATTGTTTTGACATTACAATAAAATCACGGGATTGGTCGATATCTGATTGCTAATGATTTATTAAAATTAATTGCTTATTTATTTCATTTTATTAAAAATGGAAAAAACTATGATGATTACATCCTCAATACAAGGAAAGAATACGAAACTATGGTAAAATTTGATATATTATTATTTATATCTATTATTATTATATCATTGTTCTAGATAAAATAGCGTATTTAGACGTTTGTCTCTTCTATCCTCAACTACAACACTACTGAAAGACCATAGAATCTATCAGATTGGTATACACAGAGACAATATATGGATCTTCAATTGCATAGATCAGCTCGTTATAGCTATAAGCTTGACCGAAAATCGAGGAGATGGAACCCAAATACCCATGTATTCTGCGGTTGCAGTTGCTGCATTTTCGGTTACCAGCGATATGTCGAATGGTGCCTCGAAAATTGTTAGGAATTTCGTTTAAATTTCAACTATTTTGAAATAAATGTTTGAATGTGTTTTGTTATGTTTTGTTTTGTTAGAAAAATTTAGTTTTATATGGTGGTGGTAACAATAAATAAAAAATAATAAACTTGTAATAATAATAACAAATAAACTCTTGTACTAATCTATGAACACGTGTTATGAATATAAAGAAAATTTTATAGATGAGAAATTTGATGTATGTAAAATATATGCAAAAATCAATTGTTTTCGTTGTAATTCAATACTGTTTTGTTAGTTATTTTATGCAGTCTCGCACTTATCTGCAATTATCATGAACTTATCGTGCAATTGTCTTATTTTATATCAAATATGCATTAGATTCTATTGGTAATTCAGGATCTGTCAAGGAATAAAAGCTCGTCACCATTTTTAAAGATCATAAATCAAACATGATCAGAAGAAAATAACGTTCCAACCAGTCAGACTGTTCTACAATTATTAAAATGTATTTTCAAAGGAGCTATAATATGCAATTGTCAAACTCAATAAACTCAATTCAACTCTCGCGGGACTTCTCAATTTAACTGCGAACCTCACTTAAAGACATATGGCCCTATCAATTATCACCTCCGATCATAGTACGGAATAACAGTTCAGTTGCATTTCCTCAATTTCTTACAAAAAATCAGGAATGCAATCAAGACCACTAAAAGTAAAATAATGATTTGTGTTAGTATAAATTATTAATTAATAAAGGCCTGCTGCAATAGGGCATATGAATTTGATGATAGTCGATACATCAGGAGGTAAACCGATTCAAAATCGGCATAAATCACAAAAGTGGGGTGATACTGTTTTGAATTATTTAGAACTCAAAATTTTTTTTTTTGGGGAGCGTGTATCAGGGTTGTGCCAGTCTGATTTTTTGGCGCATAATGCAAACTGTGTATTGAATGCATTATCTAATCTAACCCATTAAGGCAATGTGGACACCAACGGCATCTAATTTGAATGTTACAGTCAGGGTTTGATGGCAATTCATTAGCCTATCAATATTGGTCACTGCGGTATAATGATATCTATCATTATTTTCAAGTAATAAAATAAATAGGGTTTCCGTCAGTGACTTTGCTTGTTATGGATCAAACTTAAATGAGGATGGTGAAAGACATAATTATCCTGGAACCATCATCAATTATCACAGTTGGTGTGTACGAAAACACATTATTGCTAATTTTAAAGTCGAATTTTTCTTTTCGAACTTTAAGGATGTTTATTAAATTCATGGGACAATCCGTGATCTCAGCGTATTCTATTCGTCTAAAAACTCTGTCTAATTTAGAGACTCTTTTGGGGGTTTTCACCAATTATATTCTTTCTTTAATAAATAAAGAAAGAGTAAAGGAAGCACTTGTTTCATTGTTTTTTATATTCTATAGCTCCTTTATTTTCAATGCAGAAGGGTTTTAATATATTTATGTCCAGACCAGACGATTAATAGGAGCATCATTTTGTTAAGAATAAAGTGAATTTCCATAATATTAATAACAGCTATCCACTGCCTATATGGGTGAATTGTTCTATTTTTTCATTAAGCTTATTAACCCCTTCGCTTAAAAAGTTATCCGAAAATCGTCTCCGATTTTCGAAAAATAATTGTCACGGATCTCGCATCTTTTTCAAATTTAATTATATCGCGAATTGAATTTTAACGCTCCCATTTTACTTATCAAAAATTAATTTTTTACTGATTCGCTCAGTTAAAGTTACTGTAATTTAGTTGCGCGTTAGATATATCAAAACGTAAAGTTTTGATAGCGCCATTTAAATTTACTGAAATGTTGGCTCATCTCTAATACAGAACCTCCGAATTGTAATAATATTATTTTCATTAATTATAATAGGTATATTATTTATAACATTTTCATTATTTATAGTAGGTATAGTATTTTCATTAATTATAATAGGTATAATTATTTTAAATATTTCATTATTTATAGTAGGTATAGTATTTCATTAATTATAATAGGTATATACATTTATAATATTTTCATTATTTATAGTAGAGTATAGTATTTTCATTATTTATAATAGGTATATATTTACATTATTTACATATTTACATTGTTTATAATATTAGAGTCATCATCATCACTGATTTCGATGACTTCTTTTTTTATTATTTTATTTGGGATATTATTTTTTAATATGTGCAGCAGGTTTATTCTTTTTATTTGATGTATTTTTTATTTTGTAGTAAATTCAAAATATCGATGTTATTTTTATTAATTTTCTTAACATTTTAATTTTACTCGACTTAAAAGAATTTAAATGAAACGAATGTTCCCTATAAGAATCTTTATATTTAATGTTCTGGGATTTTGCATATGGCGCAGAATAAAAAAAGTTGATGCCATTAAATCTATGGCGTAAATTTTTCATTTCTTCATGACAACTTTCATTATGTTGCAATGATAAGATGTAATCTCGGATAAAAAGTGCCTAATAAAATAATAAATTAATGTACAAAACTATATAAAGTAATCTAATAATATTTGCATGCTCACGCAACTATTAATAAAAACTATATAAAATATCTAATAATTCTAAACAATTAAATAAAACTTTATAAGATATACAATAATATTTGCATGCTCACTGCAAACTATTAAATAAAGCTTATATAATATCTAAATAATATTTGCATGCTCAATGCAAACTATTAATACAATTTCTTTATAAGTATCTATTAAAATAATTCCTATATAATTCTTATATTCATTCATATACAATACTGTAAATCTATAATAAAAACCCTATATAATTCAAAAACTATATAACAATATTTTTTATAATTAATTATGTTATTATATGTTTCAGTAAATAATACTTTTTTTTAAAATTTATTATAATTAATGATATTCGAAGTATTATAAAATAATACTTTAAATTTCATCATTAAAAATAATTTATCATAAAACTTTTGAATAAATAGAACCGTATTATAAATTTATTATAAATTATTATAATATTGAATATTTTATGTATTATTTTAATAATACTTCAATATCATTAACTTAATTTCTATAAATAAATAAAAAAATAAATAAAAATAAATAAAAACTAACATTTATCCCAGATTCCGAAGATCATCATCCTCTATAGAAGAGAGGTGCTCCATATCTTCCCCAGAAACAGGGGCAATCAATCACGAACATTGACAAGCTTCATAATGATATTATATGCTCCAATCAACTAAAATGTTTTTCTAAAATATATAAGAAATAAAATAAAATTTACCATCTTCGAAATCATAATTCATCATCATCTTCGCTATCACTGATGATAATTGTCAGCGTATCTTCGATTAAAATAACTTCTAAAATAATTTATAAATAAAACACAAATCAAATTAAAATTTACCATCATCTCTATAATAATACATCATTTTCAAGATCTAACTGATCTTGCATTCTGTTAACGTAACCAGTCTAGAAATATAATATAAAAATTAAAAATTAAATTTAAAATCCTTACCAGTTTCATTCAGGAGAATACTTCTTAAAATATTTTTATTGTTCCATTTTTGAAAATTTTTGAAAATTGCGCTTGATAAATTTTTGAAATAATTGTGACAAATTTAGAATTTGTCAATGTTTATAAAGAGAATCAAATTTTCAGGATTAGCCAATCACATTTAGCAATACACACGTATAGGTGAGAGATTTTTAATGCATGCAGCCTATAGTTAGTAGGTATGTTTTCTTTGTAAAACACATGCAGTATACATGTAGGCATGCGTCTTCTTTGTAAATCAACTACATACCTTTTGTTTGTATGTGTTTCTTTATTACAGTCTTCAGTTGTGTATCATGCACTTATTCATGCGCACTGTCTTTGTGACACTCCTTATCATGCATCATCTTTGTGATCATGCATTAGCTTATCTTTAATTTAATTAAACACATAATAATAATATTATAATAAATAAAATAATAATTAATAAAATAAAATAATAATAATAAAATAATAATAATAAAAATAATAATAATATTAATAATATTAATAATAAATAATAATAAATAATAATAAAATAATAATAATAAATAAAAATATTAATAGTTAAAACATAACAATAAAACATAACAATAACAATAAAACATTAATACATTTATTAAACATCAAGTCGCTTGGATAATAACCAAGCTAAACAATGTTGACCCACATGTTAGGTCCATGGTTTTTGATACATAGTTTTATTATACACAAATAGGTTTACCCATTGTTTGAAGTTTCAAACCATTAAAGCCGGCATAATAGAACCCATAGGATCAAATATCAAATATATTGCTAAATTTTCATATAATATTCTGCTAACCGATGTTTTCCACTGAGATGAGAACGATTGAGTATTGACAATTATGGCTTGATTATTACGTAAATATGGATTTTATCAAGAGGAAATTCCCCTAAAAATTCATGTCCTAGTATTTGTTTTCCAATTCGATAGACTGAACAGAACTACATCAATAATATTACTATTACATAAAACTTACTCCATGACAAATTATATAAGATTATCTATACATTTATCCACTTCAAAAACACATCACTGTTCTGTTTGCAGTTATTTGAACATCAATTTTCAAATACGCCATAATATTACAGCATGTACAGTTCAGTTGTAGCTTTAGCAAACTTTATATCTAATCGTAAAATTTCCAATTTTGAGGTATCTGACTCTGATTTAAATCAATATAAGTGCCAAAATAAATGTAACAGAATGGATATTTGCTTTTAAAATCTTCAAGAGTATACCACAATTAAGGTTTTATCCAAATAACCCATATTTCTCACTATACTCTGCATATATGTAGCACAATAATTATAATTATCGAAATCTTGAGTAAATGTTTCTCTGTAATCACTATTTTTCGATAAGTTACCCGATGTTTACACCAAAGTTTTTGAAAATTGAGCTCGATGTTAAGTATGATCCATTATATTGAGATTCACTTTGAAATGTTACCAATATCAAAGTTGGGCATTCTTCTATCTCCAAATATTTGTTCCTTATAGAAAGAAGCTGAACCTTTATCAATTGCAAATTGAACAATTTCCTTTGTTTTCAAATGGATATATTGCATGCTTAGAATTAAGCCCCAGTTGATGACCGGCTAATACAGAAGGCTCAACACGAACTCTTCTCACCAATAATTTTGCATCAACTAATTGAATATCTACGAGCTGTGTGCACTGGTAGTGATAATGCCGAATCAGATCTTTTCACATCTAATGTGTACATTAAACTTGGGAGTAAATACTTTTGTTGATCCATAAAATCGAGTTTTAATGATGAGCACTGGTAAATAATTCGGTCCTTTAATCCACTTTTTCCTATCGTCATCATACCATAGCCCATATAAGTTAAACATGTATTTTTGTATCGCTATTGTAATTTATAATAGTTTCTACTAGAGCTTTGTGAATATATGCTACTGTTACCACCTCATCTTGATATTATTAAATCCGAGAACTGCATCTCTTTAAAAAGTGTATGAAACAAGAAATTGTTTGGATTCAACATCGCTAGGTTCACCAACGGTTTTATATCTTTATCTACAACTTGATGTATAACAATGTATCATTCAAATCTAGATATTCAGTTTGGGAACCATTAATATAAAATTCAATATCAGTTCTACTATCCATAATAGAATTCATCAGATACATCTTCAAAGGCTGCTATTTCAATTACTGCTTTTGGATGGTCTTTCAAATAAACACAATTCAGATTTTACCGCAAATCATTTTTGAAATTAGTTCCATGTCCTTTCATTCATTGTTTATATGTTTATGATGTCTTTTACGTTCTTTGAGCTGGTGCTGGTGCTTCGAGTTTTGAAACATAACTCACAAACTAGGTAGATCCCAACTCGGATAATGCATTTATTTCAGCGATGTAATATTTTCTGCTCATTCATTATCACATCTTTAGCGTTTTCATACCAAAACTACCAAGGCGTTTAAGAATAGGAAAGTGCAAATCTACAATTGTTCTCACATCCCTGATCTATACTGTTTACCAATAAAATAAAATGTAATTCGCCACCACTTTGGCTACACTATACATACTAATAATATCGTTATTGGCCATCTAATTTACGAAAATGTAATGTCAAATGATTTTTGTTATCTTTACTAAATTCAATAATATTAGCGTTCTCACAATTATCAGTCACGAATATTCTATTTCTACTACTTGTTCTTATACATGAGTGTTGAATACCGGAAGTACCATGTAATTGCATCAATATTAATATATAGATTGACCCCAACTTTCAATACCTCGGTCATGTTATCAAACCCAAACAGCATTCAATAAAGGAACCATAAGACGAGACACCACATAATAATTGATGTGATGAGGTGATTATCTATGATACATGTGTTTTTGACTTGCAGTGATTTTGATTAATTTTTTGTGTTGCTTAGCACTCAAACATGAAGCTTCGTGAGCGAAATATGATTAGCTTATTCTGATATTCAATGATAATTTAGAACAAAATTAATATCATATGTATACATTATAGATATCTATATCACTTCAGAGCTGATTAACATACTATGTCACATCTTAACCAATACTAGAAACTATTACAATATATGTTTTAATATATGTACGAATCAATAGTAGATGTGAATATATATGTGTATATAATTTGTAATTTTCCATGAGATGTTTACATAGTTATCTAAAGATAAACTCATAAGATACATACTGTTAGAGAGATACATTGATATCTTCGATCCGTTATATAAATAGATGTAGCTGATAATAGTTATATATTGATCGTGTTCGATATTGTTAACAACTTTTTTCAATCAATAGTGTTTTGTAAACGTAGGAGTGTAAAGTCATCAGAGTAAGAGCTCAATGCTAAGTCTTTATCACAACCGCCAAAAATCGCTTGCATCTTCAATACTTTTCAAACTTTATTGGTAAATGGAAACTCACATAGTAAGTCCACCACAACTAACGACAATTCATTGTTGGAAAATATGCTACAGTTGATATGAATCTAAAATAATTCATGTCGGAATATGAGAATAAATGTTACTCATTATTTATGAACTTGTATCAATTAACTACATTTTCTTTGAGAACAAGCGTTTTCTTGTTAACAGATGTGTAAAAGTGATCTATAATGATTGATAAAATATGAACACAACTGAAGTCTCTGTCAAGACAAGCAACATATTTCGCATAAATATAAATAGGGTAATGTCTGAAGATCAAAAAATATTTACTACTGCTGAACTTCGAGCGGATGGATGAGAGTAGTCGAGAATCTATTGCTACGTAGTTATATCATAGTTAAGAGACTATTTTACTATATCTTTCTGCCACTGACTTATCCATTGAGGGTATGTTGTATATCTCATTCGCCAATGTAGACATAGTTATTAAAAAGTCTCGTATATCCTTACACACTCATTTATCAGTTTCATATATATTCTGAAATACTGAAACACAAGCGTAGTTTTAGAGATAGAGTGGATCATCAATCATGTTCATAGAATATATTCCATCTTGTATTACTTGTATACACTATCTTTAATAAATTAGCATTAGAATTCTGGTTAAGTATAAAATTTAAAGTATTATGACATACCTCAATCATCAGAGACTAACTCGAAATTATATTGAATGAAAGGCTGAGAAAACAGATATGTATACTTATGCTAGCGTAGAATCATCTCAACTTTGATATTTATGACTTATGGGATGAATTGAGTGTTAAGATCTCAACAAAGTAATTCCTAATTAATAGCACAGTACAATTTATCATGATTTAACGTCTAGACTCACTCGAATATATTGTTAACGTTACATCTAGTCACCTCTAATGCCCCTGAGTTGAATTCTATTATGGTTACAACAGTGTAGACGGCTTTGTCTATAGTAATTACAGAATAATGGATTATTGTGTATACTATAATCGGAGTACGCTTGACTTGAGAGATTTATACTCTATATTGAATTAGACTGTATAGACCTAGATAAATCATCATAATAAAAAAAAAATAATAATAATTAGATAATAAACGAAATAATTAAATGAATTAATAATGATAGTATGTAATAATAATTAGGACCTATTAATCGGTTTGCAAATTGTCTGGATCCCATTTTTAACATTGAGCTTAATTGCTTTAGAATATTCCTCTGCAGAATTTTGTCTTGTTTGTACTACCGCTAGCAAAACGACTGAAAACACAAATACATGTTATATAATATTTAAACCTTTGCTTAATCTTCGAATAGCGGTATCATCTCCATCAAATTCATTTGCCAATAAATCATTTATACCGAATTCTATATAGCTCTCGTTGGATAAGACTTTCCGCATTGGTTTGTTTTAAACTGTACGCAAGCTGATCTGACAACCCCTTTTCGCGTTTCCTTTTTAGCTTTGGAACTCTTTTTCTTTAAACTTGCCATCCACGAAACCTCTTCGTGTTCTGGGTTCGTCAAATCTTCTCCATTAACACTGATGATTTAATTTTAATTTAACATTAGTTATGATTGCTCCATCCGTTTATTGTGATAATATGATAATGCTAATGGTAACATTGCTCCGATAAAACACCTTGTTGTTTATATATTGATTTTTCTCATTTGCTGACGATTTTTAATTATTTACTAATGCGCGAATACATAAACACTATATAAACAAAATCTATCAAAACAACTATACTACTATAAAAAAAACAAACTACATAAAAGTCAATCAATTACTCAATAATAAGATAAATACAATAAAACAGATATACAAATAATAAAGTTTTAATCTTCACGTCTCTTCTCGCTGGGCATTTCTCATAAAAATTAAATATTTAGAAAAATAAAAACAGTAAATTATAACAAATGGAAAATAGCAAAGAAGAAATTTTCACAATTTTTAGTTTTCGAATATTTACAGAAAATTTGTTAATAAATATCAATGAAATTGTCAAATATCTCCATCAAATTGGTTGATCGGCAAACTGTGGATCGGTTTCAGGCATTATTATATTACCGCCAACATGCTGGTACATCAACCCTCTATAATGACCATTCAAAACTCGAGTTTTTCCCCTACACAAGCTCTTTTTTCGTCATGGTTTTCTTAATGCTATTTAGAATTTTAAAGAAAAAACTAGCTGGTGATATTCAGGTTTCCTATCCTAATTTGAGTACCGAATAAATAGTACATTGTTATTATAACGAATTCAAATATGAATTGGTGTTTATGGTCAGTACCTGTAATTTTACCCCCCCTTAGCTCGCATCTGTGATTTATTTCCTAGCAAGCTAATAACCATTTAGGGCGCAAGAAAACCCACTCGCATATAATCCTAACCCTTTACTCTCTCCTTTGAACTGCCTTATAACTGAGTAAGTCGTTAGAACTACTAAAGGATGAGAAGATCATTAATTGAATGTGTCCTAATAGGTCATCCAAAATCATTGCTTTTAATAAAATTTCTAACTTTTAAATTATCTTATATCTCCAAAAGAGCTATCTGTATCACCCGCTACTAATTGAATGAAAGTTATAATACACGATATTTTTGTAATCAACCTACGTAACTGGTAATCGAGTCTTGATAAATCTAAACTGAATTGACCAATATAACTAGGTCTATCCAACATATTGAGTCCTTATTAAGATGAGCAGAAATAGATCATCTTAATCTTTATTTGTTTTTCTAAATGACTGTTTTTGACAATATGTAATGTAACTTTTCAGCTGAATTATATCGCAAATTCATCCTCTTTTTAAGGTCTCAACAGATTACATACAGACTATTGTTTATACAATTTAAATAAATCTCATTTATAATTCACCTAACTGCATTTGCACGCAGTTAGTGTTTTATCGATGTAATGTTAAAAATAGGAGCTTGCTTGTTATTTAATAGCTCTATTGTGTATATGTAACCATTAGCCCCGAGAGAAAGATAAAGCCTGAGAAGCCTCAAGAAGATATAGTTTTTCTAGGATAATGCGTTAGCATTAATTCTCACTTTTGAATTTGTGTGGCACATCTCTCCCGGTCCAATCGGAAAGTCATTTAAAAAAATCATGTAATTATCTGGAATCTCAGATATCCAACTTCCATAGTTATATCCATATGGAAGGATTTCAATATCCACAACATTCGCACATTCACTCCAAAACCTCATCCCAAACAATCATACACCCCAGGTAAAAATCAGCGTAACGACTTGTGGCTGAGAGCCCAACATACAGATTATTTAGTATCTATGTACATAAATTCTGATCCTCCGAAGCAGCAATGTAATGTTGTTAACAATGTTAACCCAACCCTGTTTCCACCTTCGTAAAAATTGAACAATATCCATATCCTGTAAAATTTCAATGAAGTTCCGTTATGTCATAAGCGCTGAAGCCCATGACATACCCGGAATGCCATACAATGTTTACAGGTTTCAGACCATTGTTAAACAATAGCATTGGCAGCGGAATTGTTTAAGACCCGCAAGGAGGAATACGTCAAGTTTAAACGTATAATTAACATATAATTCACGCAAAATCCCCTACAGTTTTGCTGTTTCCAGATAGTTGTGCTTATCTTACTCTCTTCGCATTACCTCCCTCATAAAATTGGATGCAACTCATAAGTAGTCTTAAGAAATTCCTCAGACAGCAAAATTATGCCGGAAAATACCTTTAAGTCGACTATAGAACCTTGAAAGACAGACGAATTAAAGAGAGAAGTTAGCGCTTTTTTCAAAGCCTTAGCTAACGAACAATTAAAACAAATTTGCATGACTGTTCGAATAAGTGAAACAGTCCAATTTGTTAATGTGAACAATTAACGAAATACAATTTTTCCTGGTATAGGTAGTTATGATATTAAATTCCCTCCATGAAAAAAGCGATCGAGACCATATTTTAAAATATTGGTGAAGGTCATACCCTCTTAAATTATGAAAGAGCTTTAGGTAGTAATTCGATAAATCAACATACGAGCTATATTACATTTTCGGCAACATGACACACATAGAAATAAAATTACCAGTAACCATGGTAATGCATCTCTAACCGGATGTAACAATCCGGTTTTTTACATAAAAAACATGTTCGACAAGATTTAAATGTCGAAAAACCTCACTTAAAGACATAAAGCCCTATCAATTTACAACCTTCCGAATCTAAAAAAAGTAAACGGAATAAAGTTTCAGTTGCAATTTCCTCCAATTTTAAAAAAAATCAGGAACAATACAAGACCATAAAATAAATAAAGAATAATATGTTTTGTGTTAGTATAAAAAAAATTAACTTAATTATAATAAAGGCTGCTGCAATAGGCATATGAAGTTTGATGATGTCGATCATAAACAGAGAGAAAAAACCGATACAATCAGGCATAAATCACAAAAGAGAAAGGGGTGAGTATGTTTAGAATAATTTAGGAATTCTAAATTTTTATTTTCGGGGAGCGTGTATAGGGTTGTGCAGTCTGATATTTGGCGCATAATGCCAACATGTGTATGAAAAGCATTATCGTAATCTAAACCCATGTAAGAGCAATGTGGACAGCAACGGCATCTAATTTTGAATTGTTACAGTCAGGGTTGATGGCAATTCATTAGCCTAATCAATATTGGTCACTGCGGTATAATGATATCTATCCATATATTTTCAAGTAATTAATAAATAAATAGGTTTCCGTCAGTGACTTGTTGCTTGTATGGGATCAAAAAACTTAAATGAGGATGGTGAAAAGACATAATTATCTGGAACCTCATCAATTCAAAATACAGATTGGTGTGTACGAATAACACATTTATTGCTAATTTTAAGTCGTAATTTTTCTTATTCGAACCTTAGGATGTTTAAAATTAATATTCATGGGCAATACGTGATCTCGAGCGTATTCTATATTCGTCTAAAAACTCTGTATAAAATAGAGATCTCTTTGGGGGTTTTTTCAACCAATTATCATCTTTCATATATAAAATAAAAAGAATAGAGCTAAATGGAAGCACTTGGGTCTTTCATTGTTTTTATATTTACTATAGGCTCCATTTATTTTTCAAAGCGGGAGGAAATAATATGAATACAGAAACGACGATTAATAGGAGCATATTTTTAAAATAGAAGGAATTTCCATAATATTAAAACACGCTATCCACTGCCTATGGGTGATTGTTCTATTTTTTCATTAAGCTTATTAAAAACCCCTTCGCTTAAAAGTTATCGAAAAACACAATTAACAGAAATAATATGCAACAGGAGATCTCGCAATTTTTTCAAATTAATTATATCGCGAAATTGAATCTTTAACGCTCCCATTATATTATCTCAAAAAATTTTACTGATTCGCCAAATATAAAGTTACTGTAATTATTGCGCGTTAGATATATCAAACACGGTAAAAGTTTTGATAGCGCATTTAAATCTTAACTGAACGTTTGGCACAAATTCTCTATTACAAACTAACGAATTGTAATAAAAAATATTTTCATTAAATAATAGAAATTTATTATAATATTTTCTTATTTATAGTAGTTATAATATAATATAATAAATAGGTATATTAAATCTTATAATAAATTTCCTTATTTATAGGTATAGTTAAATCATTAATTTATAATAAGATTATTTATAAATTTCCATTATTTATAGTAGTATAATAGTATTTTCATAAATATTTATAATAGGTATATTATTACATTATTTACATTTATTTAAATTGTTTATAATATTCAGAGTCATCATCATCACTGATTCGATGACTTCTTTTTTATTGTTTTTTTGGGAAATATTTTTAATATGTGCAGCAGGTCTTTTATTTTTTATTTGATGTATTTTTTATTTTGTAGTAAATTCAAATATCCGAGTTATTTTATTAATTTTCTTAAAACATTTTAATTGTTACTCGACTGTACAAAGAATTTAAATGACGCATGTTCCCTATAAAATTCTTTATATTTAATGTTCTGGGATGTTTTGCATATGGCGCAGATAAAAAAGTTGATGCCAATAAATCTATGGCGGTAATATTTTTTCATTTCTTCATGACAACTTTCATTATGTTGCAATGATAAGATGTAATATCTCGGATAAAAAGTGCCTAATAAAAATAATAAATTAATGTACAAAACCTATATAAAGTATCTAATAATATTTGCATGCTCACTGCAAACTATTTAATAAAAACTATATAAAATATCTAATAATTCTAACAATTAAATAAAACCTTTATAAGATATACAATAATATTTGCATGCTCACTGCAAACTATTAAATAAAACTTATATAAAATATCTAATAATATTTGCATGCTCAATGCAAACTATTAATTAATTTCTTTATAAAGTATCTATTAAAATAATTCCTATATAATTCCTATATAATTCAATAACAATTACTGTAAAATCTATAATAAAAAATGCCTATATAATTCAAAAACTATTATAACAATATATTTGTTTATAATTTATTATGTTAATATATGTTTCAGTAATAATACTTTTTTTTTAAAATTTATTATAAATTAATGATATTCGAAGTATTATAAAATAATACTTTAAATTTCATCAATTTAAAAATATATTTATCATTAAAACTTTTGAAATAATAGAACCGTATTATAAATTTATTATAAATTATTATAAATTATTGATATTATGTATTATTTTAATAATACTTCAAATATCATTAACTTAATTTCTATAAATAAATAAAAATAAATAAAAATAAATAAAAAACTAACATTTATCCCCAGATTCCGAAGAATCATCATCCTCTATAGAAGAGAGGTGCTCCATATCTTCCCCAGAAACAGGGGCATCATCACGAACATTGACAAGCTTCATTAATGATATTATATGCATCCAAATCAACTAAAATGTTTTCTAAATATATAGAGAAAATAAAATTAAAATTTACCATCTTCGATAATCATAATATCATCATCATCTTCGCTATCACTGATGATAATTGTCAGCGTATCTTCGATTAAATAACTTCTAAAATAATTTATAAATAAAACACAAATCAAATTAAAATTTACCATCATCTTCTATAATAATAACATCATTTTCAAGATCTAACTGATCTTGCAATTCTGTTAACGTAAACCAGTCTAGAAAATATAATAATAAAATTAAAAATTAAATTTAAATCCTTACCAGTTTCATTCAGGAGAATACTTCTAAAATATTTTTATTGTTCATTTTTTGAAAATTTTTGAAAATTGCGCTTGATAAATTTTGAAATAATTGTGACAAATTTAGAATTTGTCAATGTTATAAAGAGAATCAAATTTTCAGGATTTAGCCAATCACATTTTAGCAATACACACGTATA
Source organism: Schmidtea mediterranea (assembly GCA_022537955.1). NCBI lineage: Eukaryota > Metazoa > Platyhelminthes > Tricladida > Dugesiidae > Schmidtea > Schmidtea mediterranea. The sequence goes on from CM039681.1 coordinate 77,419,480, forward strand.
GGTGAGAGATTTTTATGCATGCAGCCTATAGTTAGTAGGTATGTTTTCTTTGTAAAACACATGCAGTCTATACCATGTAGGCATGCGTTCTTTGTAAATCACATACATACTTTTGTTTGTATGTGTTTTCTTTATTCAGTCTTCAGTGTGTATGCATGCACTTATCATGCACTGTCTTTGTGATCACTCACTTATCATGCATCATCTTTGTGATCATGCATTAGCTTATCTTTAATTAATTAAACACATAATAATAATATTTATAATAATAATAAAAATAATATTAATAAAAATAAAAATAATAATAATAATAATAATAATAATAAAAATAATAATAATATTAATAATATTAATAATAAAAATAATAATAATAATAATAAAAATAATAATAATAAATAAAAATATTAATAGTTAAAACATAACAATAAAACATAACAATAACAATAAAACATTAATACATTTATTAAACATCAAGTCGCTTGGATAATAACCAAGCTAAACAATGTTGACCACATGTTAAGGTCCATGGTTTTTGATACATAGTTTTATTATACACAATAGGTTTACCCATTGTTTGAAGTTTCAAAACCATTAAAGCCGGATAATAGAAACCCATAGGATCAAATACAAATATATTGCTAAATTTCATATATATTGCTAACCGATGTTTTCCACTGAGATGAGACGATTGAGTATTGACAATTATGGCTTGATTATTACGTAAATATGGAATTTTATCAAGAGGAAATTCCCCTAAAAATTCATGTCCTAGTATTGTTTTCCAATTCGATAGACCTGAACAGAACTACATCAATAATATTACTATTACATAAATAACTTACTCCATGACAAATTATCATAGATTATCTATACATTTATACCACTCAAAACAATACTGTTCTGTTTGCAGTTATTTGAACATCATTTTCAAATACGCCATATATTACAGCATGTACCAGTTCAGTTGTAGCTTTAGCAAACTTTATATCTAATCGTAAATTTCCATTTTGAGGTAATTGACTCTGATTTAAATCAATATAAGGTGCCAAAATAAATGTAAAGAATGGATATTTGCTTTTAAAATCTTCAAGAGTTATACCACAATTAAGGTTTTATCCAAATAACCCATATTTCTCACTATACTCTGCATATATGTAGCACAATAATTATAATTATCGAAATCTTGAGTAAATGTTTCTCTGTAATCACTATTTTTCGATAAAGTTAGCGATGTTACACCAAAGTTTTTGAAAATTGAGCTCGATGTTAAGTATGATCCATTATATTGAGATTCACTTTGAAATGTTACCAATATAAAGTTGGGCATTCTTCTATCTCCAAATATTTGTTCCTTATAGAAAGAAGCTGAACCTTTATCAATTGCAAATTGAACAATTTCCTTTGTTTTCAATGGATATATTGCATGCTTAGAATTTAAGCCCCAGTTGATGACCGGCTAATACAGAAGGCTCAACACGAACTCTTCTTACCAATAATTTTGCATCAACTAATTGAATATCTAGAGCTGTGGTGCACTGGTTAGTGATAATGCCGAATCAGATCTTTTCAATCTAATGTGTACATTAACACTTGGGAGTAAATACTTTTGTTGATCCATAAAATCGAGTTGTAATGATGAGCACATGGTAAATAATTTCGGTCCTTTAATCCACTTTTTCCTATCGTCATCACTACCATAGCCCATATAAGTTAAACATGTATTTTTTGTATCGCTATTGTAATTTATAATAGTTTCTATTAGAGCTTTGTGAATATATGTACTGTTACCACCCTCAATCTTGATATTATTAAATCCGAGAACTGCATCTTTAAAAAGTGTATGAAACAAGAAATTGTTTGGTATTACATCGCTAGGTTCACCCAACGGTTTTATATCTTTATCTACAACTTTGATGTATAACAATGTATCATTCAAATCTAGATATTCAGTTTGGGAACCATTAATATAAAATTCAATATCAGTTCTACTATCCATAATAGAATTCATCAGGAATACATCTTCAAAGGCTGCTATTTCAATTACTGCTTTTGGAGATGGTCTTTCAAATAAACACAATTCAGATTTACCGCAAATCATTTTTGAAATATAGTTCCATGTCCTTTCATTCATTTGTTTATATGTTTATGATGTCTTTTACGTTTTTGAGCTGGTGCTGGTGCTTCGAGTTTTTGAAACATACCTGCAACACTAGGTAGAACTTTCCCTAACTCGGATAATGCATTTGATTTCAGCGATGGTAATATTTTCTGCTCATTCATTATCACATCTTTAGCGGTTTTCATACCAAAACTACCAAGGCGTTTAAGAATAGGAAGTGCAAATCTACCAATTGTTCTCAACCATCCTGATCTATACTGTTTACCAATAAAATATGGTAATTCGCCACCACTTTGGCTACCACTATACATACTAATAATATCGTTATTGGCCATCTAATTTACGAAAATGTAATGTCAAATGAGTTTTTGTATCTTTACTAAATTCAATAAATTTACCATTATCATCACGAATATTTATTTCTATATTGTTTATACATGATGTTGATACCGGTAAGTACATGGAATTATCAATATTTATATTGACAACTTCATCCTCGTCATGTTTATCAACCCAAACAGATTTCAATAAAGGAACCAAAGAATCACCAACAATTATAGGATCGATGATGTTAGTATATATGAACATTTTTTGATGAAGTTTTATTATTTTTGGTTTGCGTACACCAAAAGTTCTTGACCTATATGTTTGCTTATCTAATCCCAATGTATTAGACAAATTAATATCATATGTAACTTCACAAATTTTATTATTCAGACTGAATTTACATATTCCATCTTTAACAAATTCAATAGTTTTAAATATATGTAAACAATTGAATGAAATATATTTATGTAATTCTTCAAGTGTTTCAATATATAAATCATTAGTAAATGTAAATGTATCTTCGACCTTATTAATATATGATACTGTTATTTTGATGTGTTCGATTGTTACACTTTTCTCATCAAATGTTTTGAAACGTATTAGGTATTCAGTACCAGGAACAACAATGCTAAGCTTATCACAACGCAATCGCTTGGCATCCTCAATACTTTCAAACTTTATTGTAAATGGACTATAGTCACAACTAACATTCAATCCATCTTTGAAAAATATGCTACAATTTTCATCTAAAATCTCATTCGGAATATGACAAAATCGTTCAAAATTATTGATTGAGAAAATACCACTACATGTTTTGAGAACACGTTTCTTGTAACAGATTTTACAATGACTATAAAATTGGAATATATTGTACACAAATGTAAAGTCTTGCAAAGCAACCTCCCAATTTCCATGTAAATAAATAGGATTTTGAAGATCAACCATAAATTTACTCGCTTGATTCCGGATGGATTAGTGGGAAACTATTGCTAGGTAGAATTGTATAGAAACTCATTTTACTAGATCTTTTGATGATATCCATGAGGGTTTTTGATATCCATGCCATTTGACATAGTATTGTTTATCCTTACCCACTATTTTAGTTTTCAATATTTTCTGAATTCTGAACACAGTAGGTTTGGAAATAACTGGTAATTCCTGTTCATAGAATTTCTCTTGTATTACATTGTTATCACTATCTTTAATAACATACATTACAGGACTCTGTTAAGTATTAATTTTAGTAATTTGAAATACCTCATCACTCCAATTACTATCGAAATTTTTGATGAAAGGTGAAACAGATATTTTACTTATTCTAGCGTGATCACCAACTTTATATTTTAGACTTCTATGGGATGAATTATTTTAAATTACAAGTATTTTAAATAATACATTTATCCATATTTTATTACCTTGATGCACGAAATATTTCTTCAATCTATCCCTCAATGTCCGGTTAAATCTTTCAACATGTGCGGCTTTGTACTTAGAATGTACAGAATAATGATTTATTTTGAGCAAATCCAGGAGTTGCTTAACTTTACTATTGAAACTCCTTGCCTATAATAATAATAATAATAAAATAATAATAATAATAATAATAATAATAATAATAATAATAATAATAATAATAATAATAGTACCTAAATCGGTTTGCAAATTGTCTGGATGCCCATTTTTAAACATTGAGTTAATTGCTTTAGATATTTCCTCTGCAGATTTTGTCTTTGTTTGTACACCGCTAGCAAAACGACTGAAAACATCAATACATGTTAAAATATATTTATAACCTTTGTTAATCTTCGAATACGGTATCATCTCCATCAAATTCATTTGCCATAAATCATTAATACCGAATGTCTTATAAGCTCTCGTTGGAAATCTTTTCCGCATTGGTTTGTTTAAACTGTACGCAAGCTGATCTGACAACCCCTTTTGCGTTTCCTTTTTCGACTTTGGAACTCTTTTCTTTAACTTTGCCACTCCACCGAAACCTGCTTCGTGTTCTGGGTTCGTCCAAATCTTCTCCATTAAAACACGATGATTTAAATTTTAATTTAACATTAGGTTATGATTGCTCCATCGTTTATTGTGATAATAATGATAATGCTAATGGTAACATTGCTCCGATAAAACCACCTTGTTGTTTATATATGATTTTTCTCATTTGCTGACGATTTTTATTATTTACTAGCGATAACAGAGGCTTACGATGTTTATTTAATACTAGTTTTTTAGAATTACTGATTTTAATTTTACCTCTGATTACTTTTAATAGAATTTTGAGTAAATCATCGACAACAAAACTTGGAAATGATTGTAAAATAGGCATTCTTTTCATACTTGAAGCCTTTAACAATGCATTAAAATATGGAAACTCCTATGATTTTTTCCAATTTATACTTTTTTCTTACTCTTTTTAATAATGTTTTTCGAAATAAGATTCATTGCAGGGTAATTCTCAGCTATTAGTTTTTAGATGGTGTATAACTGGTTTTTGGTGGAACACGTGTCTTTATTGTCTTTTTAATACTTTGTCTAAGTTTTCGTATATTTTTAAGCCTGGATTTCATAAACACTTTTACATGTTGAAGTTTTCAACTTTGTTTATATACCATGGCACCTTCTTTATTGAAAATATCGGTTTTTACTCGTAAATCATCATTGCATTGTTGTGTGAAATCAAGAAATATATATCCATGTGGTGATTTTGTAGCATCTATAAATGCACTGATGAGAAAATTACGATTATTAGGGTATGCTTGTCGAGCAAGAAAATCAATAATTGTTGCATCTCTAGGATTCTTGAAAATAACTAAATATTGAACATTTAAATTCCTTGTTCGATGTGCGCCACCCTGATGAAATAGAATTTGAGTAATAAAGATCACAGTAACACCAACATGTCTACTGATTTTTGTGAATAAATTATTAAAATCCTTTTCTTTATTAGCTTCCTGATCCAAATCATCAATAATGATGACATCACCTTTCCTTAAACGACTTGACCAGTTTTTATCGAAACCCTTTACTATTTTCATGTTTTTCAATTTACAGAAATTATCTTGAGTTAATCCATGTTCTTCATCTGCACCCCTATGCCAATAAATCTTGTTGAACTTATTTTGAAATAAATTAGATTTCAGTAATTTACACACAAACATAGTTTTACCACTACCACTTGGACCGACGATTTGATATACAGCATCATTTCATAATTCTATTATTAATTTATATAATGATAGGTTTTTGTTTATATTATTTAATTTAATGAACTCTTTCCAAAAATCATATAAATAGATTAATATTTCTTTATTGTTTGATTATGTTATCAAATATAAATTTTAAAGGAATTTTCGATGTATCAAAAATGACATTTCCAAATGGTAAACCCCAGCAAATTGTAGATAGAATCGGAAAATACCCTATAATATTTTTCAAATCCAGTAAATGCAGAATCATGGGATGCAAGAAACTTTTAGACGTCAATAAATTACAATATAGAATAAATGAAATTAAAATACAGTCAATTACGGTTACCATGGATATGGGACAATCTACCAATCTATACAACATGTCAACAAAATGTCTTTGTATACTTGAGCCAGAATTATTTCCTGCATTGAGGCTTTTAAAATACAACCCAATGTGTGTTAACGTGTTTGCCAGTGGCAAAATAGTCATATTAGGGTTGCGAAATCTAGAGTACAAAAATATTGTTTGTGACATACAAAATAAAATCACGGGATTGGTCGATATCTGATTGGCTAATGATTGATTAAAACAACTTGCTTATTCATTTCATTTTATTTTTAAAAATGGAAAAAACTATGATGATTACATCCTCAAAATTAACAAAGAAAGAAATAGAAAACTATGGTAAATTTATTATTTATTATTTATTATCTATTAATATTATTATCATTGTTTCTAGATAAATATCAGGCCGTAATCTTAGAACGTTTGTTCTTCTTCTATCCTCAACTACAAGCACTACTGAAAGACCAATCAGAATCAATCATTCCAGATCTGGTATACACAGAGACAAATATATGGATCTTCAATATCATAGATCAAGCTCTATGAGATATAAAGCTTGACCGAAAATCGAAGGAGATGGAACCCAAATACCCATGTATTCTGGGTTGCAGTTGCTGCTATTTTCGGTACCAGCGATATGTCGAATGGTGCCTGCGAAATCTGTTAGGAATTCGTCTAAATTTCAACTATTTTGAAAATAAATGTTTAGAATTTGATTTTGTTATGTTTTGTTTTGTTAGAAATAAATTATAGTTTTATATGGTGGTGGTAACAATAATAATAAAAATAATAACTTGTTAATAATAATAACAATAATAACTCGTACTAATCATATGAAACACGTGATATTAATAATATAAAGAAATTTATATAGATGAGAAATTTTGATGTATGTAAAATCATATGCAAAATCAATGTTTTCGTTGTAATTCACATACTGTTTTGTATATTTATGCAGTCTCGCACTTATCATGCACTTATCATGAACTTATCGTGCAATGTCTTTATTTTATTTATAATAATATGCATGATTCTGATTGGTTAATCAGTATCTGTCAAGGGAATAAAAGCTCGTCACCACTTTATAAAGATCATAAATCAAACATGATCAAGAAAATAAGTGTCCAACCAGTTCAGATGTTCTACAATTATAAAATGTATTTTTCAAAGGAGCCTATAATATGCAATTGTCAAACTCAATAAAACTCAATTTCAATCTCTCGCTGGGACTCTCTCAATTATAGATATCAAGGATATTGATAATATGTTCAATAAGATCAATTCCAATTTAAAATGCAATGAAAATGCATTTACAGAAATAGGTTTCAAAGAACTGGAAAACTGGTATTTAACAATAGCAATCCAAGGATATAAAGCTGATCAAAATGATGTGCTTTCTATAATCTGGAAAAATTTTACTGCGAGACTTTCACAATTATTTTAATGTATATTTTAATGTTTAGTGTTTAATAAATGTATTAATGTTTTCTTTGTTATTCTATAAACAAAATTATAAGTAGTTTTAAAAAAGTTTAAAAATGATATCTGAAAAAAGGTAAAATATAAAATAAAAAATAATTAATTAATTTCGTTTAGAATTTTTAATAAACTTTATGTTTGATAAACTCGAAGAAATAACCGGTGTAAAAATAAAAGATATGTTGACTCTAGTTGAAGCATTTAGTAAAGAAGATTCATGTTGTGACTTTGGATGTCAGAGTGATGATACTGAAGTTGTTAATGATGGAGAAATTAATACTAAATTATTATTGATTCTGAAGAAATTATTGATGATACTGAAATTATTAATGATGAAGTTGAGCCTACTGAATTTAAGAATTGTATAGACCATGTTATAGAAAATATTGTGATAGAATATTGTAGTGATGAAGAATGTACATGTAAAAATCAATAAATCTTTAAAAATGTAGTTTTTAATTAATAATAATAATAACAAAGAAATATTTATTAAAATCTATGATAAACTTTATTACATAAATATAAAACCGATGCTCTAGTTAATAATTTTAATAGAAACTTGCAATTTGCAATATAAATATCAGAGCGTTTGGCTTCTGCAGCAACTTGATTAATCGCTGACCATCAACCGTTTGTTTCTACCCATGGATCAATTTTTGTTTCTATCACCTAAAAATTGATAAATTAATAACAATATAATGTAATTTACCTCTTAGACCATTGAAAATAATTTTTATAGTAGGATCCAGATTTTAATATCATGTGTTTCATATACAATAATCCTACTATTATTTGCATCCATTTATTATTTTCATCGAACATGTAACTAAATATTGATTTGAATGCATTCTTTCTCTCCAATGTTGGCAAATTGAGAATTTTTTCATAATCAAATGGAATGTCTTCTACGATTTTCTCGGTACGGTTTACCATGAATTTTATGTTTTTAATGATTATCATCTTCTTCTCTTTTATTAGAAACCAGCTCATTCAACAAAGTTATTAAAAATTTAGTTTCATGCATTTTATAAAAATATTTGAAAGTGTAAGCTTATTTATACGATATTCGACCAATCAGAATCATACATTTAAGTTGCAATACTAAGAAAATATGTAAAAAATATAATGGAAATGTCTTCGATATATTGCTTTTCGACAATAATACTATAGCAGAATTATCTCCTTATAATAAAAGTTTTTTGTTGTATGTCTTGGTTTTTTATTATATATATATATATATATATATATAAATGATATTAAAAATATTTATATTTATAAAAATAATAATAAAAAATATTTACAAAATATATACTACTTATAAAAGTAAGTAGATATATTACAAATAAAAAATTATTTAAAATATTGTGTGACCTTGAAAAAATTTACAAAATATATACTACTTATAAAAGTAAGTAGACATATTACAAATTAAAAATTATTAAAAATTCCGTGACCTCGAAAATTTTTTTTGAATGACCTTGAGAAAATATGTACTTTTCAACATAGAAAAATTTTTGTAAAAATTTTGAAAAAATGTACAAGTTTTGGTCCAGCGGTGACACATAAAATCGGTTCAACATAGAAAAACTTTTGAAAAAATTTTGAAATTTTTTTTGAATGACCTTGACCTAAGTCTAAAAACGCTCTTGATAAAAATTGTTATAAGTTGTTATTTATTTTCTCTTATTTGAAACTGTAGAGATTCTAGAAAAACGAATAAATTTAAGACTGTTTTAAACATGATCTAAATTAATAACATTTGGAGGTATATAATGGCCCGCTGGAGGAACCCACATAGTGGATTAGTTAATTAACATAAATAAAACTTAATTATGCAATTACATATTTTTAAAATTAAATCTTTTATGAGATAAAAAATCTGTTATTTTACATGTAATAATAAAAGAAACAATAATAACAATGAATTTTTCATCCAAAAAACTAAAATGCAAGAAATTTAATATTTAATTAAATAATATTAATAAATGTTAATAAAATTATTCCAAATGAATTATAAATTCTAAATATCTTGAATGAAAAGTTAGTATATGAAAACCGAAGGTAAAATTATTTGTAATAAAACATTAAAATTGATCAATCAAAATTGAGATTTACTAATTGGCTTATTTAAAATTATAAATATCCAATTGGCAAGCAAGAATTTTTATATTTTCAATGTTTAATTTTATATATTTGAGCGTATTATTAATACTTTGCCTCTATCCAACCGAAGCCTACCAGACTTTTCAAACAAAATGTTTAAAATTATGGTATAATGAATTCAATAAAAAGGTTCCTTTTGCAAACAATTTAACTATTAGTATAACTGATATGATAATGAAAACGACATATTCTAATTCATTTGATTCTTTTAGTAATTACTTTTATGGGTATTTCAGAACGAATTAATTGGAAGCTCTATCCCAATTGATACTTTTGCTTGCCGAATGTTTGATCGTTTGTTAATCTGAAAAAAAAGATTATATTTAATTCAAACTTATTATTGATTATAATAAAGTTGCACTTTTCTGTTTTCGTTTTATTTTCACAAAGCTTCACATTTTATATCCCAAGTGGATAACTTAATATTTATGCGTGTGAGGAGATAGGAGGGAGAGAGGCTGTTGACCCCTAGATGAGGAAGATAAAAGTTTCTATGTAAATTAAATGAATTATATTTCTATAAATATTGCATTTAAATATTTTCCTGTATAATTTATCGTCAGCTTTGACATTATCATTATAATTAATTTGTAAAAATAGTCGAAATTAGATTAATACTTTTTCATTAAATTCAGTAAGCAACTGTTCAATACTGCCTAATCCAAAACAGCTTTATAAAACTTTCCCTTAGCAAAATTGTTTATTAACAATAAACCAGTGGAAAAAGACAATAATCTTTTAAAATATATGTTGGTGATAATATTCATATTTCTCTAATAATATCAGATATATTCATTTTCTACCTTCAACCTTTGATCTATGCATAATATCTACAAAGGAAGAATAAAAAACACTTCATACCATCATATCAGAAGAAAAGCTGTTACAAATGATGTAATTAGGTAGATTATTTCATTAATGACTATTTTTCGCATCCTATTTTTATTACTAGAATGTTATTTTCCAATCGGAGTAGTGTGTATACTAGGTAGTATGACCCGAAAACTCGAGAATTAAGCTGAGATTTAAAAATCTTAACCGAATTCTCTAGATTTCAAGTCATACTACCTAGTATACTCACTACTTACAATTTATTATTTTAAACAAAAAAAATTGATAATAATTTGATAAAAAATTTGAAATTATTTACAAATAGGTTTGATTCTTAGGATTCTTAACGTTTCTTTTCTAAAAGAAATCCAAGAATCAATCTAAAAGTAGCATTATTGGAGAACTTAGGAATCCAAAAATCAATTTCATTAATAAAACTAAATCAAGATTTCTTTTATCTGATTCTTATATTTGCAAAATCTAAATCTGTTAAATTAGTTCCATATTTTTTTATTTAAATCATCTACTCTAGAAATGTATGGAATCAAATAATTTCCATATGGAAGTGTTGTAATTCCATCTGATAAAATATATCGTTTGTCATCATAATTATCTAAACAATCATTGTATTTTATTTTTTTACTCTTACATTTTTTAATTTCTTTATTTGTATTTTCTTCCCAATGCACTAAATCTAAAGCATATTTTTGTGATCTAAAAGCAACAAGATCTTATATTGGATTATCAGGTTTTTCGTCTAAAAATTTCTAAAAAACATCGAATTAGTATCCATCAAATGTAATGATATTTTATTTTTATTGTATCCTCGCACTTATAATATCCTCGGTCATAATTTGACGTTTGGACCCTGCGTTATTCATGTCGGAACCTTCACGGGCACCGGCTATTGGCAGATAAACTGCTCCTACACAGCCTGAATTGTGTGTATATTTTATTAACTTGCGGTGCGTGAGTGGCTGAGGGCCGAAAAACAAATTATAGCATTGACGGAAAAATTTCATTTCGTTAATCTGTATTTTGTTGCATATAATACATTTCATGAATTTTCTGATTATACATACATAAAGTCTCGAACCATATATAACAATACGCTCTCCCCACGCCGACACCCAAGCAGAGCTCCATTGAGGTTGCGAGGATGCGACGTGGAGAGAGTTTCGAACAACTCTCTTACATCAAATAGTATTGCTCCGATTAAGACTGGTAAAAATAATTGAAACGATTTCCAAGTTTTCAAAATTGAAATTTTCAGTAATAAAGAGTGTGTGTGAAAATGATCCAGTTTATATACCTATTGCACGACCCTAACCTTGCGTGTTATTTTTTGATTTAGTAAAACAAAATTTGTCCTGGATATTTTCTGGAATATTCTATTCTTAATTTTATTATTTTTGTAATTTAGTTTGACAATTTTCTCATTAATTTTTAAATTGAATTATTTCTAATTCAAATTCTTTGATTTTTATTCCATTTTCATGGATTTTTTCATTTTTGAAAAATTATCAAATTTTTGGCCAAATTTACTATTCTCGTGTTATGTTTATGTTTATTTCGTGCTCATCTTGTTGCACTTTGTAATTATTTTAATTTATGTTTTATAATTTTATATTTAATTGTTCTCTTTCTCGTATTTTTGCATGGTTAGTTGGTCTTTTAATAGGTTCTATTTTAAACTGCATCTTGTATTTGCGTGTGTATTACTGATTCATTTGAACATTTCCAAGGCCGTTCGTGTTCTGGCCCAACACAACAAACACCAACACCAACACCAATGTATTTACCATTGATTACACAAATTAATTCAAGTATAAAATTTAGAATTGTAGATCAAAATGATAATTTAATTAATTTTAATTGTGAAAATATTTCTTTTTGTTTACATCTCCGACAGGTCTGAGCGCAAGCAATATTAGACAAGTCTGAACGAGATCTCCGTCAAATCTGAGCGCAAACGATCTCCGAACATTATAAATATATTTAATTCTTTTATTGATTCTTTTATTAATTAAAATAAATGCCATCTCTGAGCTTTTATTGAAGGACGAATTGAATATTTTTCTAAATAAATATGTTCGAGGCACTACAACTAATTTTTATTTACGGGATATTTTAAATGAGAATAATATTAATTGTAAAATAATTATGGGAAATTAAATTAAAAATTAATTGAATTCAGAAAATATTATTTTAATTTAAAAACAAAAAAGAACAAGGATCTCATTGGGTTTATCGAGAAAGTCCATAACAGGCGGTATATCCTAAGTACAAAGATGGTAAAAACATCGAAAGAAATGTATAATAACTCAAAAAACCTCAAAAGAAGGGGGATATAAGGAAAGCTGATATCAGATGAAATTTTTAAAGTTTCATTTTATACAAGAATTTTAAATTGAACTTAAAATATTGAAATTAAAAATTGAAAAAAATTATTTTATATTGTCTTAAATAAAATAATAAAGAGATACCGTATTTATCCGAATATAAGACGCTTTTTTTTCATCACTTTTGGGGATGATAATCGTGGTGCGTCTTATACATGGGTATAACAGGAAATACTTTTTCCTACTCAGAAAATTTTCTGAAAAACCGGTATGGGCAAGGGAAATAAAGTATAAATTAATACAAAATGTTTATTTTTAGTTACAGAATGTTTTTTTCATTACAGAGACCATTATTTTCATCTTCACTTTCCATCAAATTCTCAATCTCAATGGACTCGTCCACTTCTCCAAACATTAATTCATTCTCCTTAAATTTATTATATATTTCTTATAGTCGAGCAGCTTATTTTCTACATCATCCGGCAGTCGCTGTGCAATTGAAGTCCTTCTTCTTATAGAAATATCATTCCTTTTCATGAAAAAATGGCACCAGCAGGCTGAGGCTTTAAATATTGAACCAGGATACATCTCCTTGACTAACTCTAAACCCTTCAACCTAACTTCTACAGTGGATATTGAGGAACCTGAAAATCGCCTTTCATGAACATATTCAACTTATTTTTCCTCCACATCAGGAAAAAATAATTTCCTACCTCTGCCAGAGGCCTTTGTAGAGGATCTGCACTCTTTTAAAGTATTTTTATTTTTTCTCCAACGCCTCACATTAGCTTCACTGAGTCCATATTCGCTAGATGCTCCTCTATTTCCAATACGTTCGGCTGCTTCAAATACCTTCAATTTGAAACCTGTCGTATAACTGCAGCGTTTTAAAGACATTATAGGGAAATAGAAATTTAAATTTGAATTTAGGTAACTGAAATTTTAATTTTAAACAAAAAATAAATTTAATAATAAATTTAATGTAAGGTAATAATTATACATGCGTCTTATATTTGGGTTACTTATATTTACTTGAATTCAGTCAATTTTTAATGATGCGTGTTATATTCGGATAATTACGGTAGTTAATTTTTGATTGAAATAAAATTTATGGGTTTATTTACTGATTCTAGACTTAGTTGCCAAAAAACGAAAGGCGGAACTCTTAACAATACAAAAGTGCTTTAGGTGATACTGTCTTTAATAGGTTTCAGGGTGGTGCGGGTTTCAAATAAGTAATATTATCTTTAGGCTAATTTTGTATTAAAAATCTAATTCTAATGTCAAACTCTATGAAATAAGGATCAAAGATAAGTCTTAAAACGCTCTTGATAAAAATTGTTATAAGTTATTATTTATTTTCTCTAATTTAAAACTGTAGAGAATCTAGAAAAACGAATAAATTTAAGACTGTTTTAAATATGATCTAAATTAATAACATAAGGAGATATATAATGGCCCGCTGGAGGAACCCACATAGTGCATTAGTTAATTAATAACATAAATTAATCTTAATTATGCAATTACATATTTTTTAAATTAAATCTTTTATGAGATAAAAAATCTGTTTTTTTTACATGTAATAATAAAAGAAACAATAATAACAATGAATTTTTCATCCAAAAAACTAAAATGCAAGAAATTTAATATTTAATTAAATAATATTAATAAATGTTAATAAAATTATTCCAAATGAATTCTAAATATTTTTAATGAAAAGTTAGTATATTAAAACCGAAGGTAAAATTATTTGTAATAAAACATTAAAATTGATCAATCAAAATTGAGATTTACTAATTGGCTTATTTAAAATTATAAATATCCAATTTGCAAGCAAGAATTTTTATATTTTCAATGTTTCATTTTATATATTTGAGCGTATTATTAATACTTTGCCTCTATCCAACCGGAGCCTACCAGACTTTTCAAACAAAATGTTTAAAATTATGGTATAATGAATTCAATGAAAAGGTTCCTTTTGCAAACAATTTAACTATTAGTATAACTGATATGATAATGAAAACGACATATTCTAATTCATTTGATTCTTTTGGCAATTACTTTTATGGGTATTTCAGAACGAATTAATTGGAAGCTCTATCCCAATTGATACTTTTGCTTGCCGAATGTTTGATTGTTTGTTAATCTGAAAAAAAAGATTATACTTAATTCAAACTTATTATTGATTATAATAAAGTTGCACTTTTCTGTTTTCGTTTTATTTTCACAAAGCTTCACATTTTATATCCCAAGTGGATAACTTAATATTTATGCGTGTGAGGAGATAGGAGGGAGAGAGGCTGTTGACCCCTAGATGAGGGAGATAAAAGTTTCTATGTAAATTAAATGAATTATATTTCTATAAATATTGCATTTAAATATTTTCCTGTATAATTTATCGTCAGCTTTGACATTATCATTATAATTAATTTGTAAAAATAGTCGAAATTAGATTAATACTTTTTCATTAAATTCAGTAAGCAACTGTTCAATACTGCCTAATCCAAAACAGCTTTATAAAACTTTCCCTTAGCAAAATTGTTTATTAACAATAAACCAGTGGAAAAAGACAATAATCTTTTAAAATATATGTTGGTGATAATATTCATATTTCTCTAATAATATCAGATATATTCATTTTCTACCTTCAACCTTTGATCTATGCATAATATCTACAAAGGAAGAATAAAAAACACTTCATACCATCATATCAGAAGAAAAGCTGTTACAAATGATGTAATTAGGTAGATTATTTCATTAATGACTATTTTTCGCATCCTATTTTTATTACTAGAATGTTATTTTTCCAATCGGAGTAGTGTGTATACTAGGTAGTATGACCCGAAAACTCGAGAATTAAGCTGAGATTTAAAAATCTTAACCGAATTCTCTAGATTTCAAGTCATACTACCTAGTATACTCACTACTTACAATTTATTATTTTAAACAAAATTTTTTTGATTAAATGAAAATATTAACAAATAGGAGTAGTGAGATGTGTCATCTCCAAAACACCTGCTCGCACTTCCTGGGTACAAATTTTTCTAAGTCTAAAAGTACAAATTTTTTCTGAGAAAAAGACTCTGACTCTTTCAACGTCATTGAAACAAAGACAAATAGTCGTCAAAAATTCCTCAAGGTCATTTAAACAAATACCATGACTCATTCAAGGTCATTGAAAGACTTATCATATTTTTTCAAGGTCATTTAAAATTTTCTCAATGTCATATTATTTTTAAAACATTTTTTTTATTCATTAGTGTTTTAATTATGAATATTTCTTAATTTTTATTTTATTTTTTATCATTATTACTATTTATTATTATTATTTATTTTATTTTATTAATATTTAATATTACTATTTATTATTAATATTATTTTATAACCCAATTAAAAATTAAATCAACTAAAAAACTTCATAAAAATATACATATAATAAAAATAAATCTATCTAAATAACTCGATATATAATAAATTATTCTAAAAAGTGTAATAAAATAATCTTACGACTAATGTGAGCATATTTGGTTATAATAAAGTGTATTTCCAGAAAATTAATAACACGCCATCCATTGCCTAAATGGTTAAATTCTTCAATTTTTTTGTTAAGCTTATGAACCCCTTCGCGTCAAAGGTTGTCTGAAAATGTCTTCTCATCCTTTATATTCTAGGAGACTTGACTCAGTTATAGGCAAGTTCAAGGATGAGATTAAAGGGTTAGGATATAGTAAGTGGGTTTTCTTGCGCCCTGAATGTTATAGCCTGCTAGGAAAAAAGTCAACAATGCAAGCTAAATGTGTAAAATTACCGGGTACCAACATTAAACATCAATCTTATTTACATTGTTATAATAACAATACTATTATATCGGTACCTCGAACAAGGATAGGGATCCGAAATCATTAGCTGTTTACTTTTAAAAGTTTAAAAATTGCGTTAAATAATCATGACGATAAGAAAGCTATGGTAAGGAAAAACTCCAGTTTTGCCTATATGGTCATTATAGAGCGGTTGATTTCCTTGGTATTGGCGATATATAATAATGCCTGAAACCCATCCAGCAGTTCGTGATCAGCAATTCGATGAGATATTTGACAATGTGATTGATATTTACTAAAAAAATTTGTGAATATTGAAAAATAAAAACTTGTAAATATTTTGTCTGAGTTGAAAATTTTGATTATTTTATAACAGTTTTTAGAATGATTTATAATATATCGAGTTATTTAGATAGATTTGTTTTTATTACATATATACTTGTATGGAGTTTTATAGTTGATTTAATTTTTTAATTGGGTTATAAAAAATTAATAATAATAATAATAATAATGTTAATAAAAAATAGTAATAAAAATAAAAAATAGAATAAAAATAAAAATTAAAAAATATTCATAATTAAAACACTAATGAGAAAATTAGTAGTAAATTTAAATTTAAAAATTTTTAAAAATAATATGAAGTTGAGAAAATTTTGAATGACCTTGAAAAAATATAATAAGTCATTCAATGAGTCATTGAATGAGTTATGATATTTTGTTAAATTACCTTGAAAATTTTTTTGACGACTGATTGTCTTTACTCCAATGACCTTGAGAGAGTCATGGTCTTTTTCTCAGTAAAAACTTTTACTTTTAGACACTGAAAGGAGAGGGGATGTGTTGGAGGTTACACATCCCTCTACTACTAGGATTGATTCTTAAGATTCTTAACCTTTATTTTTTAAAAGAATTCCAAGAATCAATCTAAAAGTAGCATTATTAAAGCACTTAGGAATCCAAAAATCAAGTTCATTATTAAAAATAATTCAAGATTTTTTATGTCAAGATTTCTTTCATCTGATTCTTACATCTAATGATGTTTTCAATGATTTTTCTAAATAAATATCATGTTTGTTAGTTTTAATATTATGAATTACATCTACTTGTTTTTCAGAATTTTGTTCCAAACAATCTTTGTATTTTATTTTTTTACTCGTACATTTTTTAATTTCCTTATTTTTATTTTCTTTTCCATGCACTAAATCTAAAGAATATTTTTTTTATCTAAAAGCAACAAGATCTTATATTGTATTATCAGGTTTTACGTCTTTGTATGCAAATAGTGTACTTGAATTATTTATTAAATAATTCAACCTTTCAGTTTTTTTAATTTCTTCTTTTTCATCTTTATTTTTCTTTGATTCATTTTTCATTTAAATATTATATGCATTATAATCTCTCATAAATGGTTTTGTTCAAAACTAGTAATAATATGATGTACTTGGAACAATTCCATCCCTTGTTGTAAAAACAATTGTAACATTCTTTATTGACACATATTTTTTTCTATCACTTTGATCACAGTTCTATTATAAAATTATTATTAATATGATTATTTTTATTATTTTTAAAAACTAAAATATTATTAATGATGAGAGACAAAGTAATATAAATAATTAAAATTTAATATTTATCAAATAATGTAGGAAAATTAATAAAAAACAATAAAATTGAAGGCAAGAGATGACAAGATAAAGTACATGCTTTATTATTGCCGGGCCTACTGAGAGGTGACCAAATACCTGTACTAAAAGACACTGGGAATTAGTTCGATTGCATAAGACTTGTCTCTCAAAAAAGTACCTCGGCAGCATAGCACAAATTAGGCCTAGCTTGTCGGGGTAGTTACACATTACACAACTTTCATTGTGAATGCTTGGACAAGTCAAAGGATCAAATTAGTAAATGTTTTATTACTAACAAAATAATTATTTGCAAAGGTCTCCGACTAGCTAGATTACAACGCCAACCACGACGGCCAGCTTGCAAATACTAATTTAATAAAGCGTAAAGAGGACCCACCAAACCCCATTATATTAAAAATACAATTTTATCTAAAAAAAAATATAATCAAAGTTTACTAATACTTAAAATTAAATTTAAAAATTATATAATTATGTAATTATTAAATAAATAAAAACTTTAAAATAAGTATAATTATTTATATAACTTAATTTATAAATAAAAGTTTATAAATATTAATTTATAATTTACACTTTAATATGAAAAATTTAAATTGATTTTTACAATTTTAAGATTATAATTTAGATTTATAATTTAGATTTCTTATTTAGATTTTTCTTAAAATATTATTTAAACTTTAATTTAAAATCTTGTATGCTCGTGATCATTCAAATGAAAGTTTTTCAAATGGGTATATTCACCTGAGTCGATGTTGCAAAGTGTACTAATATCGGGCATAACTTCCAGACTAACATTTACCAGAGTACTGATAAATTAAGATCTAATGAGTTTTAGTGAGGTCCAATAAAATTAGTTGGATTTCATGGGTTATGATGGTATAATTTAGTTAATTTATGTAGGGTTAAAACATTTTAACACTTATCAGTTGGGAAAATTAGTACTGGATGAATAAGTTTACATTGCTGGGTAAGTTTGTATAGTGTAGTAAATTGATGTTTGATATGGGTCTAAGAGGTGTTGGGCCAGAACACAAACGGCCTTGTAAATGTTTAAATGAATCGGTAACACACAGGCAAATATAACAGGCAGCTTAAACTCAAACCTATTAAAACATCAACTAAACCCTATCAAATATGAGAAAAAGATAATTACATATAAAATAATAAACATAAAAATAAATTAAAATAACAACAAAATGCAACAAGATCCGCACGATACAAATACAAAGATAAGATGAAAACCCAACAAATTCGACCGAAATTTGATAATTTAATAAAAATGAAAATTTCATGAAAATGAAATTTAAATCAAAGAATTTGAATTAGAAATAATTCAATAAAAATTTCAAATAAAAAAATTATCAAAATAAATTAGAAAATAATAAAAATAAAGATTAGAATACACTAGAAAATATCAAGGTCGGATTTTGTTTTACTAAATCAAAAAGAACACGCGAGGTTAGGGACAGAAAATAGGTATACATACCGATGCATTTTCACATAAAAGTTAACCAATTTTGAAATCGTTAGAATCGTTTTTAAAAATCTTCAACTAGTTTTTAAAAATCTATTACGTGAGTGAGAGTTGTATTGGAAGCTCTTTCCACGTCAGACCCTCGCAATCTTGATAGAGCTCTGCTTGGATGTCGGCGTGGGGAGAGTAATATTTTTGGTTTATGAATTATGGACTGGTAACTTGTTTTTATTATTTTAATAAATTATTTATGATATATGAATTATAGTTTTGTTCTTCTTAACTTTGTCGAAATCTTTCCGGCCCACAACCAAAGACACACCGCAAGATATTAAAATCAACATACTATTCAGACTCGTGTAAGTGCGTGGAATATCGCCTATGATCTGTGCCCGTAAAGACCCGGGCGTGCGGAACGCAGGGATTGGAACGTCAATATTATCCCATATAGAAGAAAGGAGAAATAAGGAAGAGGTATTGTGGCTACTTCCTCGTTTCTCGATTTCTGCAAATTCGACCTAAATTATTCTACACACGGCTCAAAATCATCACACCGAGTAGTCCAGTGGGCACTCATTAAATATAATATGAACACAGAGCGCTTAAGGCAAATTAAGGGAAAGTAACGGGGAATACTAAACGAGATTGTTGTTATAATTTTGAAATCGATTTGTAAATTTAAATAATAATATTTAGATAATCATAAATTGAAAATAATTTAACTGACAGTTTAAATAGGAAACGACCACTAAAAATTTTGTCTAGTAATAACCCAAGTAGACTTTACGAACTCAAATTCGTTATATACAAAAGAGAAAGGAAAATCAACTGGAAAATGGCAATTGGATTCTTACCGTTCTTAGCAAAAACAATGGTGTTACATGGACACTCAAAAGACATCCATAAGATAAAGAGATTGGTAGTAATTCTAACGAAAATAAATGGTACCGATGAAGAAGTTGGACTCAAATTCAAAGCAATAATGAGATTAGAAGCAGAGAAAACCAGAATGAAACGACAGAAAACGAGCAACTGGAAGCGATGGATGAACCTCAAGGATGATAACAGTGACAACAGCAACAACGACGAAAATCAAGGAGGAATACAGATGCTTACTCAAGAACAGCTCAAACAGTGGGAAAACCGGAAGACAAGACATAGTGAACATTATAATCATCCACCACCAGTATATGAATGTCTAAAGAAAGCAACAAAATCAGTAGAGAGAAATACGCCGGTGGAAAGACACGTGCCGATACCAAGACCAACAACACTACGAAACATTTATCCGGCACCATACGAACCAAATTGGGCAGATTTGATGCCAAGAACCAGCCAAAGATCGAGAAGTGTAGATCAGGATCCAGAAACTCGAACCATAGCCATGCTACAAACGTTAGCTGGACCAACATTAACGATACCCATAGAAATAAATGGAGTAGAAATAAAAGCAATGATTGATACCGGAGCAAACATCTCAGCAATAAAAATGGATAAAATACCAGGAAGATTATGGCCATGTATAGAGGAAGCTAGCATGGATGTAATAACTTGTAGCAAAGAATCAGTAGCAGTCATCGGAAAAATCTGGTCGATAATTGAATACAAAAATGTGAAGATCAATACTTATCTAGCAGTCATCAAGAGATTAAGCGCAGATTGCATAATTGGAACAGATCTCATGCCAGAATTATTAAAAGAAATAATAATAGATCTAGGATCGATGGAGTTGAGAGATAAAACCGGACGAATATGTATATTGAAATCAGAAGTGCGATGCTCAGAGAAAATAGTGGTGCCAGGGCGCACACAAATGATTTGTTACGTGAAAGTGAACGAGGAAACCAGAGGCGAAATGATTTTCGAACCTAACCACAAATTTGAGAAAAAGAAAGAACTGCCACTAGCCAGAGAGATAGTGTATGTAAACGACAATAGTGAAATTCTAATCAACATTACAAATTTCGATGAGGAAGACAAAGTAATTTACGAAAACGAAAGATTGGGGAAACTAACACCGATGATGGACATTGAACTCCCAGCAACGAAAACCGAGGGAACTGAGGAAAAATTATGGACAATTGACAGCCAGCTATTAAACGGAACCGAGAAAGAGCAATTACAAAAACTACTAACGGAATTTAAAGATATATTCGCAGCATCCGACTTGGATCTCGGTACAAGCGGTGACGCAACACACGATACCGTTGACAGATGATACCCCAATAACACTACGACCATATCGATTAGCAGAAGCTCAGAAGTCCGTGAAAAAGAAGTTCAAAAGATGTTAGACGCAGGAGTAATCGAACCAAGTTGCTCGCCATGGCAATTACCAGTGGTCATGGTAAAGAAAAAGGACGGAACACAACGGTTCTGTATAGATTATCGACGACTCAATGCAGTAACGAAACGGGATACATACCCGTTACCAGATATAAATGAGATGCTACAAACGCTACACGGAGCAGCTTATTTTACATCACTAGATTTAAAAAGTGGTTATTGGCAAATAAAGGTCAAGGAAGAGGACCGAGAGAAAACTGCTTTTACAATCGGAAAAGATCTGTACCAATTCAAGAAAATGCCGTTCGGATTAACCAACGCACCAGCGTCATTCCAGAGATGTATGAACTTTGTAACTCACGGAATCAAACAATGTATGGTATATATTGATGATTTGTTAATTTATTCTAGCACCTTCGAGCAACATCTAAAGGATATCCGAAACGTATTCGTTCGACTACGACAATAGAAATTAAAATTGAAACCATCCAAATGCGATTGGGCAAAGGAAAAAGTCACCTTCTTGGGACACATTGTGTCGGCAAAAGGCAAAGAACCAGACACAAGAAACATCGAAAAGATAAAGAATTGCCCCGTACCAAAGACAGTCACACAGATGCAAGAATTCTTAGGCTTATGCGGATATTATCGAAAGTTTATCAAGAACTATGCAACCATCGCAAAACCAATACAAGAATTAACAAAGAAAGATACCCCATTTATTTAGGAGAAGGAACAACAAACAGCTTTCGAAACACTCAGAGATAAACTAATATCAGCACCAATACTCGTACACCCAGATTTTAAGAAACCGTTTTTATTGGCAACAGACGCGAGCGGATATGCATCTGGAGCAGTCCTAGGACAATGGGACGATGAGAAAGGGAACGAGTTATTGGATACTACAGTCGAACATTCAAGAAGCATGAAAAGAACTACTCTGTGACGGAAAGAGAGGCACTAGCTATAATCCAAGCCATCAAGTATTTCAAATATTTTTTATGGGGTCATGAGATATACATCACGACAGATCATCAACCATTGGTATGGTTAGGCCAACACAAAGAAGCCTCTAGTAGACTAATGAGATGGGCAATGCAGCTGCAAGAATACTCGCCATATATCAAATTCAAAGCAGTAAAAGCCAACGCCAACGCAGACTGCATGTCAAGATTCATATTTGAAGAACTGATGGACCACAACGTAAGACGGATCTGTATGATAATCGCAGAAGATATCGATTTCACAAAACTAAAAAATGAGCAGAAAGAGGACGAAGAATTGAAAACAATAATCAAATTTATGGAAACCAAGGATATGAAAATTTTCGATAACAATAGTAAATTAAAAGAGCATATGGAAAAACACAGACATCGATATACCATGGAGAAAGGATGGTTATTACTGATGGATGGCGAGAAACGACTCATGTGTTTACCAGAAAGCAGACAAAAGGAAGTGTTAATGCAATATCACGATGGAAAGCTTGGAGGACACATGTCAGCAAAAAAGACAGAAGCAAGGCTACGCCAAAAATACTATTGGCCAAATATCGGAGAAGACGTAAAAGAATGGATAAAGAATTGCCTGACATGTGCAACCAGAAAAAGCACAGGAAGTAAATTAAAGGCACCTCTAAAGCCAATGCCAATCACACCAGAACCCATGACAATGATTGCAATGGACGTAGTAGGACCATTGCCAGAAACCAACGACGGAAATATCTATATACTGGTAGTAACGGATTACTTATCAAAATTTCCGGAAGCATTCGCAATACCAGACCAGAAAGCCAGAACAATAGCGAGAATCCTAGTAGAGGAAATATGCTGTAGATATGGAACACCCAAACAGATCCTAACCGATCAAGGAACCAACTTTATGAGCGAAATCATAGAGGAGGTAACAAATTACTTCAGAATTGCGAAATTGAGGACATCGCCATACCATCCACAAACAAACGGACAAACCGAACGATTCAACGGCATATTAATTGAAATGATGTCAAATTATGTAAGTAGACACCAAAAAGATTGGGATAGATATATAAACCTATGCCTTATGGCCTATAGAATGTCGATACATTCGGCAACCAAAATGAGCCCATTCAAATTAATGTACGGCAGAGAATGCAACATGCCGATAGACCTGGAATATCAACCGCCAATATCACAATATATGGAAATTGATGATTATGTAACGGGATTCAAGGAACGAATCCAAGAGATCTGGAAAACGGCAGGTATGAATATTAGATTCAATCAAGAAAGTTACAAAGAATTACATGACAAAAAACGAGACGTACGCGAACATAACTTTCAGGTTGGAGATTGGGTAATAATCGCAACACCGGAAATCATTCCAGGAGTCGCCAGAAAGTTACAAAGGAGTGACAAAGGACCGTATGAGATAATATATGTAAACGAGAATAACGCTCGAGTTAAATTGGTCAACAACCCACTCACCAGACCTATATATGTAAATGTGAGCAGATGCAAAGCGATACCCAAAACAATAACCAAAGGACCAGAGAATCGAGGTATGCAAACTAGATCACAAACCCAACAACTGAGTATAAACGGACTAACGATGAGTCGTAAAATAGAAGCGACATCAAATAACGCTGCAGAGGAACCTAAACCAGACGAATCCAAAATAACTTTAAACGCGACCCAAGATAATGTAGACAAGATGGACATAATAGTGAAAGCCATCAGAGAAATCATGCCAGAATGGGTCGAAGGGAAAGGATGGATGAGGATAGTAAACAAGGCGGGAAAAATCGCGATGGATTACGCTAAAGGAGCTAGAAGCGCACCAGAAATGAATCTCATTAAAGAAAGGATACCCATGATCTTTACCATGGCGGATGTAGAAGGGAACGTACTTCTACATGTCGCAGTTCAACACAGAAACATTCAAAGAATAATAGATATAATCCAACTCATGCAGAAATGCGGACAAACCTCGAATATACCAAACGAAGAGGGACAAACACCACTAATGTTCGCAGTCGCAGCAGATGCTTCTACAACAGTTCTGAGAGAACTATTAAGAACGGGATCATCCTTCAAGGAAAAAGATAATGGAGAAAATAATGTACTACATTATGCACTGAAATCAAGACAGGCAAGTGCAATAAAATTTATAACCAGCAATGCTACAATAAGAGAAAGAGAAATGATGGGCAAAACAATCCAAACATTATGGGAAGCTATTGATGCCAAACAAGACGAAGCAGCAGCCAATCTGATGAAATGGACCTATGAAGGTTCAGCACTTAAAGTATTCGATTTAAATTATATGGTAAGAAACAGAAACGTTCTATTAAAAGAAACAATATACGCTTACTATCCATTCCCAAAGACGATAAAGGCAATGTTGAAATGGGAAAGAATGAAATTCACCAATCATCCAATGGAAGCAATACGAATCGGAGACAGAAAGGAATAGTTATTAACGATAATACATAGATGGCATCGAAAACAAATAAGATTCCAAAAGAGTAAACAAGAGATAAAGGAAATGGATGATCTAAAAGCAAGAATAATAAAAGTCTATGAGGAAATAATTGAAGTAATAAATGTCGAGGACGACATTTCAAAGGAAAACCCGGATGGAGATAATAACGGAGAAGGAGGTAATAACAACAACGAAAACCGAGATGATCAAGATACCGAACCAAATGCGGGAAACGAGAATAAACCCGCACAACAAGAGAAAAGGGAACTACCCAACAATGAACGTCAAGAATCGGAAAGAGGAAAGAAACGAGCAACAGCAACAACAACGAGAGAAAACAAAACTGAGGGATACTGTTACATAATATAAAGATACGACAACCAAGAGAAAATCGAAACCAACCGACCATGCTACAAAAAATAATGATACTAATCACGTCAATCAAGTTAACGGAAGCCGATAAAGATTTCATGAAGGAAATAAAATCGTTCAGAATACAAACAATAAATGACAAAGGAATTCCAAGTAAAGGAATATGCTTACAGCTGACAATGCTTACAGTTGTCAATTCGACTCAATAGGAAAACCAGGGAAGATGGAAATACGATCTGAAAACTCATCATCATGTCAGACCACCAAAGAAGTATGTAGAGATGCAGGAAAAGGAGATGGAAACGTAAGAATCCAAGTAGAACCAGGGATAGGCAAATTACGAATAACAAACAAAGGAATATAAACAATTGAACAAGTATGCGAACAAAACAAAATTACCGATTGTTGGAAAATGAACATGAAAGCAGGAAAGAAATGCAAATGGGATAGTACAGAAGGGAATGCTGAATATATAATATGTGCCAATAACGACATAATAATAACCTGTGTATTAGCCAAAACCCTGGAGGAAAAACTCTTGACACAAAAAGAAGAGCCATATCAACGTCGAGCACGAGAGAATAAAGCAATGATAATAAAAGTGGAATCAAATCCAAAGAGTGGAGAGGAGATAATAGTCGAAAATATGGGCAAAGAACCCATTACAAAGGTCTGTGTATTCGAAACTAAAAACAATAAATGAAAGAATCAAATGCCAGTCAAATGAAGATATCAAAAATCAAAAATACCGCATCCCAACTAAAAGAAAACGCAGAAAGTACATAGTACACGTCCAGAAAGGAAGAGATGATTATTGGAAATCGATAACGAGAAAACTACCAGAGTCAATTACGACAAAGCATCCAGAAAAAGAAACAAGAGAGGAGCCGTACCAACGCCAGATTAGAGAAAGCAAAGCGGTAATAATAAAGATAGAGTCGAATGAGGCAAATGAAGAAGAAATACTAGTCGAAAACACGCGTGAAAAACCCATCACAAAAGTCTGCGTATATGAAACCAAAGGAAACGGAACAGTGAACAAAAGAATCCAATGTGAAATAAACAAAACCACAAAGAATCAAAATTATCGCATCCCAACGAAAAGAAAACTCGGAAAATATGTAATAAACATTCAAAAAGGAACTCATGAACATTGGAGAACGATAACAAGAAAACCCTCTAAGTCAATCACGACAGATCAACCCACAACAAAACAATCTGAGGGAAAAACAAGTAACGAGACATGGCAAAAGGAAATGCTCATGGACGACAGCCACCTTTCAATTCACGAAGCTCTGCAACTCCAGAAAGCACTCAAAAATGTGCAACCAAAAGAAAGAATAATGGAAACAACCAACGCAAGGGAAACCACAACAGTGCAACCCGACGAAACAAATTATACGACAAAAATGATCTGGATAACAATGGCGGTAGCAAGTATCGTGATAATGCTGATCATAATTCAACTGGCGAGAACCACTAACAAATGCAAGCGGAAACCAAAAAAGAAAAGATTATGGCCTATAGTAGAAAAATTCAACTACGACATCGAATTGGGACAATACGAGGCAGAAAGAACCGAGGAATATGAAATCATAGGAAATTCCAGTACAAGTGGACTCTGGTTAAAGGAATCGCCCATTATTGAAACACAACAATGGTCAAATGAATTTGACGTATATCAGATAACAAACGAGAGATACGGGGATATACGGACACTGCGTATAGAGTCCCCGGAAACAATGGTATAGGATAGAAAGAGACGTTGTATATAGTGTAAAATATTATGTAGTATAATAATAGTAATAGTATGTATATTTATGTATAAATATTGTAAAAAATGCGGCAGAGACAATAATCAAACAGTAAGAATACAGATGAATTAATGATGTGTTATAATCAACAGATGGACCCGAATAATGTAAATCAAATAAATCAAGCCAGAATATCACCATTCGTAGAAGTAATACAACAACCTACAGCTGCCAATGTACCCATAGAAATTGTAGAATTAGATCGCGGGATATATCAAGACCAAGGAATCGAGGTAATATGGAGACGACAATGCGAATTAATGACGCAAATAACAAACAATGCGCAAACTTAGTGGACAAATACTCATCTAGTATTAACGGAAAGCGTGAACCGAGGCTTGCAACAAGCAGCAAGAATAGAAGAACAACAACGAACCATATTACAATTACAGAGAATAAACGAACAATTAGCCGATCAAATCAGATGGCAAGCTGACGGAATCAGAAGACTACGTAACAGCCAACAGCATGTAGACCCAGCAAGTTGGGTGGAATGGATATCATCGATGCCAGAATTCACCCCAGAACCGGATTCGACGGTAGAGTAAAAATAGAGCGTACTTTGTAAATATGTGTAAATAAAACGATAGAAGTAAAACAACGTCGAGTAATCAGAAAATTTTTGTATATATGCAGACAATTATCGAGAGAATTAGAGGAAGCGAAAATCCATCCGAAGCTACGAGACGAATAATGAAAGAAAGAATTAGAATGATGAACGATACGGAAGAAAGATTAAAATGTTGCAAATGTAAAGAATTACTGATTGGAGCGAGACAGACGAAATGTGGATGCAGAATATGTACAGATTGTACGATAGAAGTGATAGAAACAAAAATATTAAAATGCCGTGGATGTGATGAAACGATCAAAGAAGACGAAGACCCTACAACAATAGACAAAGCCACCAACAAAGAAATTAATAATCTATCAATCCAATGCCGAGTAAAGGAATGTGAATGGAAAGGACTTATGAAGGAAGCCGAAAGTCACACAAATAAATGTGAATATAACGAGATACTATGCGAAAGATGTCTAACCATCACAACGAAAAAGACTATGAATGAACACCATAAAGTGTGCATCAAGAGAGAGGAAAAAAGCGAATTCTGTGGAGGTATCGACGAATGGATAAAAATAGAAAAGGAACATCGGAATCCAAATGAGGAACAAATATGCGATCTATACGAAAGAATATGCGCAAACAACTGCGACAGGAAAGATAAAGTCAAACTAAAAGAACATTGGAACGAATGTATCGGCAAACCAGTCAAATACTCGTTAGAATTGTTCAATTGCCAAGCACAACTACCAATTACAGAAATGCAAAATCATATGATAGAGAACAGTATCGAGCATACCGAAATCATGATGAAAACGATAGGAATGATAGCATGGGAAGTAAAAAGCCTACGAACAGAAATGGAGGCACAAAAGGCACTAATGAGAGAAATATTGGAATCCAGAAAAAATTTCGAGAAAAGCCAAGGAAATACACTCAAGAAAATAGTCGAAATGGAAAAAAGAATGCAACAGATGACCGACAGCATAAAGGAACTAGAAACAACCAACTCAGTAGCCAGAAAACTACCTACAACACCATTTATATGGAAAATAACGGGATTCGCAGAGAAGCTACAAAGAGCAAAAGATGGAACACAGAGAATTTTAGATAGTCCACCGATATATAGCTGGGAAAACGGATATAAATTGGGCATTAGACTATATCCAAATGGATATGGAAATGCAACAGGTACCCATATCAGTGTCTTCGTCAGAGTAGGAAGAGGAGAATATGACGAGCTATTAACGTGGCCTTTCAAACAAAATATCATATTAACAGGAAATGAACCACAAATGGGAAGACCAACAACGGACTGGAATACGGCAATTGGTACACCACGCTTCTATCCACAACAACGATTAAGGGGAGAAGGATTCTTGCGAGAAGATAATTTGTACATAACGTTAGAAGTAGAAAAGCCGGACAAGACGTTGTAAGGAGAAAAGAAAGTGTAAATAATATGTAAATAAAATAATAAAAACCACATAAAAAATCAAAAAATACAAATAATCAGAAAAATCAGAAAGACTAAAATTCAAAAAATAATGACGATATTTAGATGACAAGCGGAACCAGCGAGGAGATAACAATATAGATGAGAGAAGGACCAGATTCAATATGGACGAAACTTTGGAAAAAACCAGAAGAGGAAGAGAAAGTTAATACACTAGCAGCAGCAATTATATACTATAAAGACTACGACGGAACAAGACTGCCAACGCAAACCATGAAAGAAATATACTCACAAATGAGAGTGATAGACGAGCGGCTGAGAAAAGAGGAACAAAGATATTTAACATTTAAAGATAATAAAGTATTTACCGACCGGCAAAGCAAAGAAATGGCCGCACAAGGATTTTATTTTACGGGAACGCCAGAACTATCAGACGAAGTAACGTGCATCTACTGTAAAGGAAAGCTCGCAAAATGGGAAAAAGGAGAGACAGCAAAACGAGAACACCTGAGGAAATTTTCAACCTGCCCATTTAGAATTAATATCGATGTCAGAAACCAAGCAATAAACAGATTAGAAGGATTCCAACAATTGGAAGTAGACAAAGATGAAAAGGGCGGAGAGAAAACAGAACTAATATGGAAAAGAGAGACCATAAAGAGAACCTTCGAGGAGAGGATCAAAACTTTCAAAGGAAATCCAAGAGCAGCAGAATTTGCAAGCCAAGGATATTGTCAAACAGCAAGAGGAATAATGTGCGAGGGATGTAAAAACCAACAACCAATACCAGATCAGAATGTTAAAAAACTAAAACATAAAGGAAAATGTATGTAAAAACAGGAAAAAGAGTCAAAGAACATAGAAGTAATAATTACAACCCAGCAAATAGAAGATATCTTAGATCGATCAAAAACTAGGAATTTAATGTTATTAGCAGGAATAAACACCCAAAAAATGAGGAAAATAATCAACGAAAGTTTGGCTAACCACTTGGAATGGTACGACTCAACACAAGCAGTAATTCGAGCAATTAAGCGATACCAAGAGAAACCAAAAGAGAATCGCGACAAATCAATAATAAAAGAAGCTACTTTAGAGCAACATCAATGTGTAACATGTTGGCAAAAGCATGTTGAAATCATTTATACACCCTGCGAACATATGGTCACATGTGAAGCATGTGGATTAAAAGTTAGTATATGTCCAGTATGTAGAAAGCCGATCAACGGGCGGATCAAAGGATTCCGTTTCGCTGATCAGTAAATATATAGTAAAAGCAATGTGTAAAAATGTAAATAGAAAATAAAAGTAAAAAAAAAATTATAAAAACCAAAAAATCACAAAAACACGAGATACGATGTAAATTATGGTATAAATAATGATAAATTTTGATATGATTGAAAAAAGAGAGAATAATCGATATTAATATTCAGAAAAACAATCATGAACCTGAACAAGACAGAAAATCAATTAGTAAAAGAGGTCGTAGCAGAGAATGAAGAGTCAAAACTAACAATCAAAAATCGACCAGAACAACTAAAAGAGATGAAAGAGGAAGCAGAACAATGGCAACAAAGGTCAATACGATTAAAAGAAATGTTAATAGCCGTATAAGGAGAACTACTGAAAGATACGATAAAAATAAAAATGATAAGAGAGGAATTAAAACAACAGACAGAACAACGAGCGATGGATCCTGAAGGAAATGATAAACCTTACAAAGGACGAGAGGAAGAGCTAACGAGAGAATCCATCCAAAATCAAACCAGAATCATAAATCAAAGAAAAGAGATACGAGCCCTAGAGCTAGACAAGCAGGATCAACAAAGTGAGATAGAAAGATTACGAGAAGTAATAAAAGATAAAGAAACAGAGATACAAGAAGAAGGGTAAGAGACCATAAAAATTATAAATCAAATGCAAGAAGAAATAGAACAAATAAGAACCCAATACCGAATAGAGAAGACCAAGAGAACAAATATGGAACAAGCCAAGGAAGCGGCAAAGCGTCAAGCATCATATTGGAAGACGAAATGGCAAGACCTGAAAGAACGCACAAGGAACGATGAAAAATCACATACCAGACATTATATACAACAAATAGCCGAAGAAAAAGATCGAACAAGAGCCTATAAAGCCAAGTGGGAAGAGGCGAAGGGGGAAGTCAATCAACTAAGGAATCAAGGACTAAAACCCTCAAGGAAAATAAGAGAGCCTAAAGACGACAGAATAGAAAGAATGGTGATCCAAGCAACAGGAGAAGCAAGAAAGTGGAAAGACAAGTATAGGTTGTCGAGAATCGAGAATGCAATGCAATGGGAGCATATACAAAAAAAAGATCATGAAATAGTATTTTAGCAAACCAGAATAAAAGAGATATTACTGGAACAAGAAGAGACTTTTAAACAAAGACGAATACAACAAATAAAAACGGAAAATAAAGAAAGTTGGATTAAATTAGAAGCAAGAAAGTGGAAACAACAATACCAAGAAGCCAAGAAAGAAGTAAGACGATTACCCAAGAATTTGTTGATTACCGAAGATTGGGAGCTATGGGAGCAGATCAAAGAGCAGAAACATACACTCGATGATTACAGTAACCAAATCCAAACATTGAAATTCAACGAACAAATTAGACAGAATACGGTAAACAGGCTCAGGAAAAACGAAACCAGCCACAGAAAATGGATCGATCAGTTAAACCAAAAAATATTAGAAACACTAAATGAACTAACTGACGAAAAACGACAGAAACAGCAGTTGGACTAGAAAATAACCGAACTCCAACAGGATGTGAATGGACATCGAGGAGTTGTGGTATCCAAGGAAATCCAGCTGAGACACCAACTCGAAGTCAATGAGCAGTTGAGAGGACAAGTCGAAGCGGAAATAAAAACGATAAAACAAGGGTATGAGGAAAATGAACAGAACCTGAGAAAAGAGATTGAAAAATTGAAAGCGTTAGAAAATACGCACCAATTAGAAACACAAGTGGAAGGACTGACAGAAAATGTGGAGTATCTCACCTATCTCTTAGACGAAGAGATACAAATATCAAATACCTTACGGGAAGAGGTAAACACTCTGCAGAACCGACCACCAATCCTGCTCGTGCCGTTATACCCAACGGAAATACCAACCCAAGTACCCGCTGAACTCGATGAAGGATTCGGGGAGACGGACGAAACGGTGGTATAAATAAAGAGGGAGAAAATTTGTAAAAAGTGTAAAAAGATAATAAAAATAATAAAAATGATAAAAACAAAAAATTGTAATCGATGTATATTTAGTATGAACTCGAACGAAACAGAAACTCGAATGAATCTAGAAGACGGAGAATGTATACCAAGTCCAATTCAATTAGTGCAACCAATCGAACAAGATCCATTAAAATATTATAACAAAAAGTGGAGAGCCGAAAGAAAAGAGTGGCAAGAGATAGTGGAGGAGCAAGAATCAGAAATCGCCCGGATAAATCAACAGCTGATACAATCAAAACAATTAGTTAATGCAGTAAAGCAAAAACTAACATCCAGTATGGGAGATAACAGAGAACAAAAGAAAGAAAATGAGCAGTTGAGACGAGAATTAGCCGAGATAAAAACTCGTGTAGTCCTGGAAGATTATTGGAAAACAGAAGCAGAGAGGATGAGAGACAGCAGAAAAAGCGAACAAAGATATGTAATACAGCTAGAAGAGAGTTGTAAAGAAGCTAGGGAAATAAAACAAAATCACCAACAGACTCAGGATGAAATCAAAGTGTTAACAGAACAACTCCAGGAATCGAAACGGAAGCTAGAAAAACAAACAATTAAACGAATCAATTGCAAACGTCAACTCAAAAGAAAACAAGCAAAAGAAAGGAACCTTCAAATAAAAATCCACAACCAGCAAAGGATAATCAAAGAGAATAAAGAGCGGTTAAAAGAACTATCAAAGCTAACCGAGCGATTAATAAAAGCCCAAGTCCTGATAATGAGGTTTTCAGAGAGCTGGACTAAAGAGGAGTGCGAGATACACTCAGCCCCGGAAAAAGAATAAAGGGCTAAAACTCTACTGTACATAGTTGAATAATATTGTAAATAAATACGAAATTGACTGATATATATTAGAAATAAAAGCTATGAGCCAAATGTTATGGATAGCAATGATAATAATAATAATGAGAGAGTGTAGTACTGAGAACCCTTTGGAGAGATGCGAGAAAACCCAACCGTTCAGAAGAGAAGACAGCACCTGCGCAGACTACAAAGAAATCTGCAGAAATCCCGAAAATGAAGAATGTCAACAAATAACCCTTCAATGTACTCAATGCCCCTCAAAAGAGAACAAGGACGAATTAAAACAGAATATCGAAAAAACCCAAGCGATGATACGAACCCTATTAAAGAACAACGACGAAATATCCAGAATAAAAAATGAGAACCTGGAGATAAAGAAAATCTTGGAAACCATCATCAGACAAATCCAAGAGAAAGTTAAAACAAATCCCAATAACAAACCCATCCGAGAAATTCAAAAAATTGTCCTGTCAATCAGAAAGCAAAAACAAAAGCAAGACGAGCAGAGAAGTGAACCTAATACAACAATCATGTCAATGGAACTTATCCTACCATTCAGTATAACATCGAATATTATACTCCTAATATGCTGTCTTATTCTCGGCTTAACGAAAAGCCAACAAGGGCGAAATACCCCAACTCAGAAATTCAGAAGAATATTCAATCAGATCCGAAATGTCATAAAAACCGACATTTGATAATTTAATAAAAATGAAAATTTCATGAAAATGAAATTTAAATCAAAGAATTTGAATTAGAAATAATTCAATAAAAATTTCAAATAAAAAATTATCAAAATAAATTAGAAAATAATAAAAATAAAGATTAGAATACACTAGAAAATATCAAGGTCGGATTTTGTTTTACTAAATCAAAAAGAACACGCGAGGTTAGGGACAGAAAATAGGTATACATACCGATGCATTTTCACATAAAAGTTAACCAATTTTGAAATCGTTAGAATCGTTTTTAAAAATCTTCAACTAGTTTTTAAAAATCTATTTGGTGAGTGAGAGTTGTATTGGAAGCTCTTTCCACGTCACACCCTCGCAATCTTGATAGAGCTCTGCTTGGATGTCGGCGTGGGGAGAGTAATATTTTTGGTTTATGAATTATGGACTGGTAACTTGTTTTTATTATTTTAATAAATTATTTATGATATATGAATTATAGTTTTGTTCTTCTTAACTTTGTCGAAATCTTTCCGGCCCACAGCCAAAGACACACCGCAAGATATTAAAATCAACATACTATTCAGACTCGTGTAAGTGCGTGGAATATCGCCTATGATCTGTGCCCGTAAAGACCCGGCGTGCGGAACGCAGGGATTGGAACGTCAATATTATCCCATATAGAAGAAAGGAGAAATAAGGAAGAGGTATTGTGGCTACTTCCTCGTTTCTCGATTTCTGCAAATTCGACCTAAATTATTCTACACACGGCTCAAAATCATCACACCGAGTAGTCCAGTGGGCACTCATTAAATATAATATGAACACAGAGCGCTTAAGGCAAATTAAGGGAAAGTAACGGGGAATACTAAACGAGATTGTTGTTATAATTTTGAAATCGATTTGTAAATTTAAATAATAATATTTAGATATTCATAAATTGTAAATAATTTAACTGACAGTTTAAATAGGAAACGACCACTAAAAATTTTGTCTAGTAATAACCCAAGTAGACTTTACGAACTCAAATAAAGGAATGAAGATGAAACCCCAAACAATTTTATAATTAAATACAACCTACAAATCGCCACCCAAGGGGCACAATCACATCATAAGAAGTTCAGATTGAATCCGTTCAATAGAATAAAACACACCCAAGATCCTTAGAAATAAATTCCATCATAAAATCTACGAAAGTCCCTGTCGAGAAATGAGGTTTTAATTAACTCCCACAGGTTAAAACAAAAAAATGCCTTTTATAAAAATTCCTAAAGGTACTAAAACACTAATTTATGAAATCAAACTCAAATCACCTCAGTAAGTAGACACGAGACACACCCACTCTGTCGATGTGATAAAAGTGCAATCGAAATCACTATTCGACAGACATTTTGGATTTATTTTCTTAAACATGAATTCCCGACAAAACTTTGATAATGAAGAGTCGTCGCCTAGGATGCTCAATGGAGATACTGTGACAAACCGGGATATGCCAACGGAGGGTTAGCATTTCATAAAGTATATTTGATTAATGATAAGCAACATTAATTCTCAATAAGTTTCATAATATCTCAACGATATCCTTGTCGCCACTTAGTTTTAGTAACATCATTGATCATAAAAATTAATTATTATTACCCATTATCTCTGCAAATAGCACAATTAATTTGACCATTAATCTATTTGACCTAACCCATTAAAATCTTTGACATCACGACCACAATAGAATTCATTCACCTCGCTGTATTAATGTCAGTTCCGTCCACCTCCTAGTTACTATTATTACCATCAAATCTATTCACATGTCGCTTGTCAACATGCTATATGCTTATTATGTTATTAAAGTTGCCAGGAGTTCCTCACAAAGTTATTAATTGTATCTCAACATGCAACACGTTAATTGAAATAATTTTCCATCAGTATTTATTAGGAAAGAGCTTGTCCAACGAGAATAGGTAATTAGTTGATTTATTTGGGTTTGAAATTCAAACCGTTAATTGGATATAATGAAAATTTAGACGTGTTTCTTTTCCAAAATGTTAATTCAGGAATTAGTAGGGTGCAAAAGATTCTGAATTTTAGTAAGACTTTTCCAGACGCGTTGGACAATTAGCTACTCTATGTTTTAAATAAAGAAAAATTATTTTAATAGCAAATACGACAGTTATAGTAATCATACAGGTATAATAGTGGGTATTAAATAAAACCAATTATTTACAATTAATCAGTTGTATTCGCTATAAGATATTTGGAAAATCAATTAAAATTATGCATATATATATATATATATATATATATATATATATATATATATATATATATATATTGCCGGATACCCGCGGTTAATGATTATTTCTTTTAGAAAATCTTAGTTCGAGGAGTTACATCTCAACTCACCTTGCGGATCGGTGGAGATGGGCGTGGGGACGCTTTAGGCAGGAGAGATGCCCGGAGTTTCCCGGGTCGAGGCTTCAATTCACTAATACTACGGGGGCGATTGTGGCCAAGGGCTGATCGAGGAGTGAAGCCCAGCTGAGGAAATTCACCGGCAAGCGCAGCATCTTCTCGAGCGACTGGAGGCCCACCAACGGCAGGTGGACGTACAAGTGGTCCGGGCTCGCCAGTATCTGGCAAACGTCGAGGAGGACCTACTGGCGGGTCGGATAGCCAACAACTACTGGCACCCTCGACAACGTTCTACCGCACGAGCTTCCCGACCCGCAATGGCCTGGATTCGAGACGTCCGGCGGCCGATTATTATCATTCCCGGTTATACGCCGGAAGAATGGGTGGAGAAGGGTTTTCCCTAATCCATATCAACATAAACTAGCTGAAGACTTAAATTTTTTTTTTGATAAACTTTTCTTGTAATAAATAAATTGAATGTCCTTTTGATAAGTGGTTTAAACTTTTTATTAAAATGAAAAGATTTCTTTATTTGACTATTTGTTTAAATGTAACTCGTGTAAAGATGGTTCTTTTGCAATATCAAATCTTTAATTATTCATATTATTAGAAATGGACCCTATTCAACTCTTACAGAAAGAATTGTCCCGAGCCCAACAATCGAACAAACCTCTATACGAGCAGATCATACAACCAACGAGAGAGATCCAACAGGTGAAATCCACCTGGGTGGATCCAGCAAAGCTCAAACCCCTCCATCAACGACTTACGGCTGCTCAAAAGGGATGGGCCGATGAACGGCAACTAAATCAGAACCTCCGGACGCAGATAAGGGGGTTGGAAGTTGCCTTGTCTGCCAGTCGGGAGGGAGAGGCCATGACCTACCCTCTTGTTTTCGCCCCATCTCAATTGGTATATCGAGAATCAACCAACAATCCAACACCAGTTACGACCCCATCGATGACACCCTCAAGTAGTTACAGGCCGGGGCGCAGGGAACGCGCCAGGCGCAGAGCCGCCCGCCTGGCAAATAAACTCAACTAAATTATCTTGTGTTGTTTATGAATTGAATTAAATTACAAATATCGTCCAATCGTTTTAAAGTGATGTTTTAAAATGCGAATTACTACAGAAAGATCATAAATATTCACGCTTCGTCAGATGAATGTCGTTCCACCTCTACCTATCAACATGAATCTAATTTCGAAACTTCTCACACAAGGGACGTTACAAAGCGAGCATAGGTCTTCCATCGACAGCTCGTTGAACCCGAGGGTTGTCCGAGCAATTACAGCGTTAGTAATAGCGCTCACTTTTTGCGGACAATCCACCCACTCGAACACATTTCCAACGTTGCCTAGCAACGGGTTCCGAGTGGTAGCTAGTAAATATTTATATGGCATTACCGGGGTAACCATAGGAAGATTCAAACAAATAACGAAACCCAGTAACCCGTCAGAGGGTAATTTAAATGTTGTTAAATAAATTAGGGAAATTAGATAGGTCAGTGTTTGTGTAATTAAAGTGATGGATTGTTTTATAATGTGGAATTAAAAACGTTTTCTAATAGAAAAACCCATTAAAATCTTGGTGAGTACATAATTATACATACATATCGAAAATAAACATGTAGTACTTATACAGTTATTGCATTCGAATTGTGTAGATTAATTATAAAATCTTCAAATTAAAAAACTTCATTAAATACATCAAGCAGTTTTTATAAGCAAAATAGAATGACTTAATAGAAAAATAGCGCACAAGATATCATTAATCATTCAGTTTCATCAACAGTTTTATCTATTAGTTCGCTAAGTAATTTAAAGTTCAGGATAGTTTTGATTTATAATCTTCAAACCCAAAAAACTAATAATAATTTTGGCTTAATTTATCGTCAATTCCAAAATATTGTTCAGCTACTAATGCGAGATTCAGTCTCAACTATAAAAACATGGATATTTTTCAATAATACATGAGCATTTTATATAGATTTTGACTAAAACATGTATGGAAATGACATCATTTAGATGATCTAATATGTTAACGATCTAATATGTTAACAAAAAGTCTCAATCCCAAAAACAATCACAAAATGGGTCCGCAATGAATTTGTAAGTACTAAAATATGGGTGTTTGTTATGAAAAATTAGATATTTCATTTATTGTTTCTTATTATAAGTTAGGCACATATCTTTAAATATCGCAGAGCCAATAATGAAAATTTAAGTTTTATTTGAGAAATATTTTGTGTATTAGTCAAAACTTTCATCATTTTCTTTGGTAATTTTTTAAAACTGACATTTTCTTCTTATTCACTTTGAATTATCTACAAGAAAAACATGGAAATGTTCTGGTTTTTTAGTATTGATCACAGATTGCATATTACTGATAACGATGCTGCAGATAAATTGCATTTGTAGTTAGATTGGATTCAATGATTTTTGAGATTGCAACAAAAAATTTCCAAGTTGATTTAATGCTTCTGCAGATAAGGTTGATGGTAAAACGTCTGGGTAATTTTTATTTTAAAATAAATGACTCCATTTAATATTTGTATCTAAATTAAAAATTGTCATTCTATTTATTAATCAAGAAATTTGCTAAATTATTTTAACAACTAATTTCTTGACTAATAATCTTAAAAAATTTGCATTTATATGATTTTCACAATTATTATTTCCAGCTTTTCTAGAAGCTAATAATTTTCTTAATTCATAAAATAATTCACAAGGATTATTAGATATAAAATAAAATTTAGATTCATTTACCAAACATTGTTCTTTATATTCTGGTGATTTTACAATATATGATTGAATTTTGTCATAATATTTATTACTGATAATATATAGAATATCTTTAGTAATATTCGAATATGTTTCAATATCAGATATTTGAACAATTAATTCCACATCTAAAGGAAATGCATTTCTTTCAAAATTAAAATAACAATATGTGTGAAGTATATTAATGACAGCGTGACAGTATATATACTACATGTCTACAGCACATGCCTAGTTGGGATAAATAATAAACAACTATGCAATCCGAGAACCCATACAGTCAAAGTAATCAATCAAACATGCAGGCAACCATAAACATTAATTATAAGGGTTTACATATAGAAGACAGAGAAATCAATTATCCCAATACAATTATATCACAACCGGAAAAGCGTGAATTATGTAAAAAGTATGAAGATGACTAAGTTTTGTGTATTTTCCTTCTTTCATGTTCTGTTTTGTGAGTTTTGAAATGTTTTTAATAAAAATTTTACAATAATATTTTTCTCGAAGTGGCATACTATTTAGTATACACACTACTAATCAAATATCAGTTTTATTATTTTTGATGGTAGTTAAAATTAATATTATTATTATTTTTTATTATAATTTCCTCAATTCAAATATAAAACAAATGATTGCAAATTTATTTGTATGCCAACAATGATGAAAGGTTTGAATCGGAAGAAAACAATTATAAAACATTTTTATAAAATAACTAATTAGAACAATGATATTTGTTTCATTAAGATTTTTTGTTTAAATTCGCAGCTATTTTATGTATTATTTGCAAAGCAAAAAAGAAAACAAAAAAGAAATTTAAAGTACTA
The DNA here is from genome assembly GCA_022537955.1 of Schmidtea mediterranea. Taxonomy (NCBI): domain Eukaryota; kingdom Metazoa; phylum Platyhelminthes; order Tricladida; family Dugesiidae; genus Schmidtea; species Schmidtea mediterranea. The sequence goes on from CM039681.1 coordinate 77,459,919, forward strand.
ATTTACATTTAACTTGAAAATTTTTAATTTAGTTCGATGTATGCAGTCTAATTTAAATGATGATTTGAATAATACCAATAACCGTAATTGATGCCGGATAAATAAATTCAGGTATCATGCAATAACTTTATTAAATTAGGAATATATAATATATATACGATTAGGATCAAATGATATTTGAAGTTATTTTATAATCTTTAAGAATGATTTAGATTTAGTATGACATGTTATAATGGTGTATTATGATCTAAGGGTAGCTGATGGGAAACCATGCCAAAACAATTTGATATGGAAAGACTGCTGTTATGGTGTTTTTACCAAAGGAAGTTATGCTATGATATGGTAATTTTTATGGGCCTAAATAATCGTTAAAGATGTTGTATATTATGATAAATTGAAAACTATGGTATGCATTTATTTCACTTTATCAGTTAGATGATGACTTTCTTCCTACATAGTACTGCAACATTCATTTAAAAATTTTAATTATTACTTTGCAATTAGGGCTTATATTGTTATTACTACCAAGGAATCACAGTTTTATTCTTATACTACTACTAATAACAATAATATTAATAATAAGTTGTTAAAAATCTTTTGAAAGTTCTTATAAAATGTTTCTTATACACAGAGAAATTGATAGAAAATATTATTGTCAACAAAGACAGCTGCAATACAAATGGAAGTTTAATAAAGATATTTGTAATTCAAGTTCAAATATAACTAAAAACTTTAATAGGTGCATCTGTTATGATTTTATAAATTTAAAAATAATAACAATTTTATTAATTAAAATATTAATATTAATAAAAATATTAATAATTAAAATAGTTTAGAAAATCTTTTGAAAATGTTCTTTGTGAAACGAACTTAGAAAAAGTTTGAAAAATTCAAAATGGCTGAAAAGTATTAATTTTAAAAAAATTGCTATTGGGTTTTTTGTTCTGACTTAAAAAGAATTTTAAATTTTTTTATGAATTATCGGTACGAATCATTTATTTGTTCGATGATTCATCGTTGACTCATCGTGAGTTCACTTAAACCTTCTATTTTAAAATCGTCAAACAGGATTTTCTCATTGTTATCCACAGTTTGATCCACATTTTGTTCTACTTGTTCGGTATTATTTATTCTTCTTCAATTCCCATAAAGTTCTTAATAATAATTCTTTTTTATTTTCTTTCACATATATTACATTATGCTTATGCTCACAAAATAATTCAAAACAAGTGATAATAGGAGTTAGGCCTACTGGACATAAGTAGTGGGATGTGTCACTTCCAGCACATGTCACCTCCAGCATGGTACCCCCTTCCCCTTCCTCTGCTGAGAGAAAGTTTTTCCAAAAAGTACAAAAAATTTTTAAGACAAAGACAATGACTCACTCAAGGTCATTGAAACAAAGACCATGATTCATTCAAGGTCATTGGATGGCTCATCATAATCTTTAAAGATCATTTAAACAACTACCATGGCTCATTCAAGGTCATTGGATGATTCATCATATTTTTTTTAAGGTCGTTCAAAAGTATGTCAAGGTCATTCGAAAGTAGGTCAATGTCATTTGATGACTCATCAAATTTTTCAAGATTTTTCAAAATTTCTCAAGGTCAAATTATTTTTAAACATTTTTTAATTTTAATTTACTACTTATTTTTTATAATAGTATATTTTTTGTAAATTTATTTTATTATTATTTTTATTATTTTTATTATTTGTTTTAATCAAGTCAATAATATTAATTATTTTAAAATTATATTATTATTATTATTATTAAATTAAATTGTTTGTTTTAATCAAGTCAATTATTTTATTATTATTTTTATTATTATTATTATTTTTGTTATTATTTTTATTAATAATATTATTTTTTATTAATATTATTTAGACATGTTTTAATTTTTATTACAAATTTTATTTATTTTTATTATTATTTTTATTAATATTATTATTTTTATTATTATTTTTCTTATTATTTTTTATTAATATTATTATTTCATGTTTTAATTTTTATTACAAGTTTTATTTATTTTTCTTTATTAAAATTATTATTTTTACTATTGTTAATAATATTATTATTACTTATTATTATTATTATTATTTTTTATTAATATTATTATTATTTTTATTATTATTATTATTATTATTATTACTAATATTATTATTTTATTATTTTTATTATTAATATTATTATTATTTTTATTTTTTAAAAATTTTTATTTATTATTAATTTTTTTAAAAAATTTTATTGTTTTTATAATTATTATTTTTATTATTTGTTTTAATCAAGTCAATTATATTAATTATTTTTAAATTATATTGTTATTTCTATAAAATTAAATTGTTTGTTTTAATCAAGTCAATTATTTTATTATTATTTTTATTATTATTATTATTTTTGTAATTATTTTTATTACTAATATTATTTTTTATTAATATTATTATTATATGTTTATTTTTATTACAAATTTTATTTATTATTATTATTATTTTTATTAATATTATTATTTTTATTATTATTATTATTTTTATTATTATTTTTATTATTATTTTTTAATAATATTATTATTACATGCTTTAATTTTTATTACAAGGTTTATTTATTTTTCTTTATAATTATTATTATTTTTATTATTATTAATAATATTATTATTACTTATTATTATTATTATTATTAATATTATTATTACATGTTTTAATTTTTATAACAAGTTTTATTTATTATTTATTAATATTATTCTTTTTTGTTATTATTTTTATTATTATTTTATAAATATTATTATTATTTTTATTTTTTAAAAATTTTTATTTATTATTATTATTTTTAAAAAATTTTATTATTTTTATAATTATTATTTTTATTACTTTTTTATAATAATAATATATATATATATATATATATATAATAAAACAAATACATAAAAACAACTATATAAAAAAAATCTATCTAAAAACAACTATATATATATATATATATATATAAAACAACATCTACATAAAAAATCAATTAATTTATTATAATAAATACATAAAAACAGATATAAAATAATAAAATTTTATTTCACGTTTCTTATAATTAAAATATTAGAAAAATGAAAACAAGTAAATTATAACAAATGAAAATAGCAAAGAGAAATTTTCACAATTTTTATTTTTCGAATTTTTACAAAATTTGTTAATAAATATCAATGAAATTGTCAAATATCTCATCAAATTGTTGATCGCGAACTGCTGGATTGGTTTCAGGCATTATTATATTACCGCCAACATCAAGGACATCAACCCCTCTATAATGACCATATCCAAAACTCGAGTTTTTCCCTACCCAAGCTCTCTTATCGTCATGGTTATTTAATGCTATTTTAGAATCTTTAAAAGTAAACAGCTGGTGATTTCGGGTTCCTATCCTAGTTTGAGGTACCGACATAATATTATTGTTATTATAACAATTCAAATATGATTGGTGTTTAATGTCGGTACCTGGTAACTTTACACCCTTAGCTCGCATTGTTGATTTATTTCCTAGCAAGCTATAACATTTAGGGCGCAAGAAAACCCACTCGCTATATCCTAACCCTTTACTCTCATCCTTGAACTTGCCTATAACTGAGTCAAGTCGTCTAGAATATAAACGATGAGAAGGATCATAATTTGATGTGTCTAATAGGTCATCCAAAATCATTGCTTTTAATAAAATTTCTAATTTTAAATTTTATATCTCCAAAAAGAAGCTATCTGTATCACCCGCTACTAGATTGATATGAAAATTATAAATATCACGATATTTTTGTAACTCAACATACTGTAACTGGTACATCCGTAGTTTGGATAAATCTAGAACTGATTGACCAATATAACTAGGTCTATCCAAACATATTGAGTCCTTATTAAGATGAGCGGCAAAGAGATCATCATTAATCTTTATTGTTTTTCTAAATGCCTGTTTTGACGAATATGTAATTAACTTTTCAGCTGAATTATATAATCGCAAATTCATCCTCTTTTTAAGGTTCTCAACAGATTTATCATACAGACTGTTGTTATACAATTTAAATAAATCTCTATATAATTCACTAACTGCATTTGCACGCAAGTTAGTGTTTTTATCGATATAATGTTTAAAAATAGGAGCTTGCTTGTATTTAATAGCTCTATGTGTATATTTAACCTTAGCCCCGAAAGAAAGATAAAGCCTGAGAAGCCTCCAATGAAGAATATAGTTCTTCTTAAGATAATGCGTTAGCAATAACTTCTCAACTTTTGAATTTGGTGGGCACATCTTTTCCGGTCCAATCATGTAAATTATCTGGAATCTCGATATCAACTTCCATAGTATATCCATATGGAAGGATATATAGATGAAAGATGTGTGTAAAATCATATACAAACTCAATGGGATAAATCACATACAGTTTTATATATTTTTGCAGTCACGCACTTATCTTGCACTTATCATGCACATATCATGCATTGTCTTTGTTATAATAATATGCAAGATTCTGATTGGTAATTCAATATCTGTCAAGGGTATAAAAGTGCATCACCACCTTATAAAAATCATAAATCAAACATGACCAAGAAAATAAGTGTCCAACCAGTTCAGATGTTCCACAATTATAAAATGTATTTTAGAAAGGAGCCTATCAATATGCAATTGGCAAATCCAGTCAAACTCAATGAAACTCAATTTCAATATCTTGCTGGGACTCTCTCAATGTTAGATATCAAGGATATTGATAATACATTCAAAAAGATCAATTCCAATTTAAAATGCAATGAAAATGCTTTTTTCACCAGTCAAGATACCAGATATTATGATGCATTTACAGAAATAGGTTTCAACGAACTGGAAAACTGTTATATAACAATAACAATCCAAAGATATAAAGCTGATCAAAATGATGTGCTTTCTCTAATCTAGAAAATTGTTACTGCTAGACTTTCACAATTATTTTATTGTATACTTTAATGTTTAGTGTTTAATAAATGTATTAATGTTTTCTTTGTTATTCTATAAACAAAATTATAAGTAGTTTTAAAATAGTTTTAAAATGATGTCTGAAAAAGGTAAAATATAAAATATAAAATAATTAATTAATTTCGTTTAGAATATTTAATAAACGTTTTGTTTGATAAACTCGAAGAAATAACCGGCGTAAAAATTAGAGATATGTTGACTCTAGTTGAAGCATTTAGTAAAGAAGATTTATGTTGTGATTCTGGATGTCAGAGAGATGATACTGAAATTGTTAATGATGGAGAAATAATTACTGAAATTATTAATGATTCTGAAGAGATTATTGATGATACACTTATTAATGATGAAGAAGAGGATACTGAAGCAACTACCTAAATTATTAAAGATGAGCCTACCGAAATTAAGAATTGTATTGACCATGTTATATAAAATATTGTGACAGTATATTGTGGTGATGAAGAATGTACATGTAATAATCAATAAATCTTTAAAAATGTAGTTTTTTATTAATAATAATAACAAAGAAATATTTATTAAAATCTATGATAAACTTAATACATAAATATAAAACAGATGATCCAGTTAATAGTTTTAATAAAAATTTGCAATTTTCGATATATATATATCAGAGCGTTTGGCTTCTGCGGCAACTTGAATAATCGCTGTCTATCCACCGTTTGTTTCTACCCACGGATCAATTTTTGTTTCTATCACCTAAAAATGGATAAATTAATAACAATATAATGTAATTTACCTCTATAGACCTTTGGAAATAATTTTATAGTCAGATCCAGATTTTAATATCATGTATTTCATATTCATTAATCCTACTATTATTCGCATCCATTTATTATTTTCATCAAACATGTAACTAAATATTGATTTGAATGCATTTTTTCTCTCCAAAGAATGATGGCAAATTGAAAATTTTTTCATAATCAAATGGAATGTCTTTTACGATTTTCTCAGTACAGTTTACCATGAATTTTATGTTTTCAATGATATCATCTTCTTCTCTATTATTAGAGACCAGCTTATTCAGCAAAGTTATAAAAAATTTAGTTTCATGCATTTTATAAAAATATTTGAAAGTGTAAGCTTATTTATACTATATTCGACCAATCAGAATCATGCAATACTAAGAAAATATGTAAAAATATATAATTGAAATGGTAATGATGATTTGTTGGCACTGTTAACTTCTTTCAATTTGTTGCCACCACTATTAACTGGTTGTTGTAATTTTATTATACGATTGAACTGATCAGTTGTTTTATTAGAATAAAATTTTATACTATATTGAACTTGATTCATCATTTTTTCATTAAGTTTGCGATTTTCTTTCAATTCTAATATTGATTTTCTTAATTCATTTTTGATAATACCAATGGTCTTATTTAGATGTATAATATCATCATATAATTCGTTTTTAGCTCTTTTTAAAGTCTCATATGTTTATAGCTAAAAGGTTGTGTGTTTAACTTTTCATTGGTCTAAATAAGTATAAAAGTATTTGTTTTTTCAATTTTTATCATTATAATGGATGTACCAAGTGCAGTTCAAGATATAAATGAAATTAAACATTATGGTAATAAATAATTACTAAATATTGTTATTAACTATTTGATAGATGATTATTTTAAAGTTATTAAAGAACGTCTGGAATTGTATTATCCAGAAATAAATGAAATATTGAAGAATAAGCCAAAATCATTAATTCCAGATTTAGTCTTTAATAATACGTCAATATGGATATTTACCGTAATCGACGAGTTCCTATGAGATGTAAAGCAAAATAAATTGGCAAAAGATATGGAGCCTTAATATCCATGTGGTTATGGATGTCATTGCTGTGCGGCCCGATACCGAAAGTATGAGGAATGGGCTTTGACTAAAGCGCTTCGACAACTTTATTATAGTAGAATTATTTCTTTATAATAAAAGTTTTTTGTTGTATATGTCTTGGTTTTTTATTATATATTATTAATAATAATAATAATAATAATATTTATTTAATAATAATAAAAATAATAACAAAATAATATTAATAAAAATAAAAATATACTACTTTAAAAAAAAGTAGTAAATTAAAATAAAAAATGTTTAAAAATAATATGACCTTGAGAAATTTTGAATAACCTTGAAAAAATTTGATGAGTCATCAAATGACCTTGACCTACTTTTGAATGACCTTGAATCAATGTGATGACTAACACAATGACCTTGAATTAGTCATGGTCTCTGTTTAAATGACCTTGAAAAAATATGATGAGTCATCCAATGACCTTAGATAAGTCAATGTCTTTGTTTAAATTACCTTTAAAAAATATGATGAGTCATTCAATGACCTTGAATGAATCATGGTCTTTGTTATAATGACCTTGAATGAGTCATTGTCTTTGTCTTAAAATTTTTTTGTACTTTTGGACTTAGAAAAATTTTCTCTTAGCAGAGGGAGGAGGAGGGGGTACTGTGCTGGATATGACATGAGCTGGAGGTGACACATCCCACTACTGGCATAAATCATAAATTTCTGAGTAATGGTATCCTATAATACTTTTCCAATATTAAAAAATTATATATAATTTAATAAACCGTCTAAAAGCGAAAACATGCAACAAACGTACCGTGTAAATCGGGGGACAGGTGTATTTGCCGTCATCAATAAAATTATTTTATTTACAATTTTTTTAATATATAATATTCACATCTTATATAGTTCAATCATCGTAGACTAGGGTTGCCATACGTCCCGGTACCCTGGGACATGTCCCAGTTTCGAGGTCCATACCACAGTGTCCTGGTCCAAGATATATTTGTCCAGGTCGATTTAAAATTTACGAATGTATATATTTTTTGAAACATGAAAGTCAAAAATAACGAAATGTTACAGAGCGAAGTTGGGTACAGGCCGGCTAGTATCTAATATTAATACGCCCACGTGGCAAAACCGACTTTTCGAAGCAAAACCTCCGCCCTCTTCCATCCCCATACACCAATTATGAGAAAAAGAAAGACCATTTATTTACATAATATTAATTTGAGTCTATTATTTATAAAAAAACTCTAACACTCAAGATAAATATATGATTGTCGATAAAAAGTTTTGTTGTTGTTTTTGGGAGATGAAGCGTAACGAGAAGGTAGGGTAGATTGCTACGGTTCGTAGTCCGAGAATTATGGCAACTCTATCGTAGACTAATTTTATCTACTTTAATTATTTCAATCCCATAAAAATATTTCATTATATAATATCTCTATATAATCTAATATGTTGAATATGATGGGAAATTTTATAAAATATTTTAATTGGTGGCTTGATAGATACTGATTTGATTTGAGATGCAAGGCTGTGACCTTACGAATTGAGTCTCGCCCCTTGGATAATTGAGATAATGTCCAGTATCTCGCCATAATTTGTTCTTCATCCGTAATTCCGATAATCTTCAAAACTTCTATAGTCACATTGAATGCTCGCACCTCATAAATGCCATAAATCGATGCGGCACCGTCACGAAGAAATCCATAAGCAGACATTTCACCGAACATTAAAGTATTTTTCATCTCAGATTTTTGTGAGAGTAACTGATAGAAAATATGAAATGATCTTTCTTCAGATTTATGGCGAAAAACTCGAGCTTTTTCGAGTAAATATCTTTCAATATTAGGATCGGCAATCAACTTAGAACTATCAAAAATTCATCCTTTCGAATTTACCAAATCTCGATGAATTATCATTGCGAATGGCGTATGCGTTTCTGAAAGCCTCCAAAATTGAATTTTCCTACAACAATAGGTTTTCCAACTCGCTGATATTAATCTCAATATTATTAATCAAAACAAAACTCTTCAGCAAGACTTCTTTGAGAATAAACAACAACCAATCATTAATATACATTTAATACAATAAATCATTCTCCTGAGAAACCAGATCATTTGAAACTTATAACAATATCAAATCAGCATTAGTTAATTTAAAAATGAAAACTCTTAAATTAAATATTAATCCTAAAATATTTCACATGGTAATTGGTATTCCAAGATTAGTTTCTATAAATATTCCAGAGGGAAATAAACAAGGACAAGAATTATTGATGGGAGATGTTTTATTCATCATCACATTTCAAGAAAATAAATGTTATATTCTTGATTCAGGATCAAAAAGAAGTATGAATTAACACCAGAATTATTAACATGCATTGAAGGATATGCTTTTGGACATTTCAGAGAAAAGAAAGATTTTACAAAAGAAAATTTACAAGTTGATAGAGACACAATAAAAATATATTTAAAATTAGTAAACGATATTTTAATTAAACTTGAATATTATAAAACATTGAAAACTTTATATAATGAAAGTTCTACACAAGATTTGTATATTGAAGAAAATCAACCTAAGTAGAATCTGGTTCTGATTTTAATGGTTCTAATAAATCTTCTAAAACGTCAAAAGGTTACTTATTAAAATTTTTAAAAACTGAAACTATTCAAAGTAAAGGTCTCCCACAAGTCGACCTCAATCCCAAACCACAGACAATTTTTTATTTTCCAGATAATCCAACTTTATTATTTGTATATTTAACAAAATTATTAGCAGCAACAAAAGTAGGAAATTCAAATACACATAATCAATACATATGATCATGTTAGTAAAAAGATTTTCTTGAAATTTTCCCTCAACAGCAAGTGCTCAAGCAATAAAGGAAACAGGTAAAATTTATTTTAATATTAACCAATCTTCAAATCCACTAGATATTTGTAATTCATATTTATATTTCAAAGTAAAAATAACTGGAAATTTAACAGCAGCTGCATAACTTGATAAATTTGCATTTGAACATTATTGGTTTTTAACTCTATTCAATGGCATTGCGATAAAATGGAAAGAATATATTATCCTGGACCATGTTCATCACTTTTGTATTTTGTAATGACAGATTCTGATTTTAAAAATCAACACGGTTAATTAAGTTGGTGGATTCCTGATTTAATAGATGAAAACTGATAAAAACTCGGGTTATAATAAAAGAAATGAATTGTATAAGACTAGTTTTGAAAGAATGTATCCTTAGTAGTGCACTATGAGCTTACGAGCCAAAGAGTAGGAGTATGTATAATGTAGCACTCGGGACAGCGGTGGTGACGTAATCACACGCGCTTATTTGTAACCCTCGGGTTTTAATAACATATATGATTACGTAATGATCTTGTAACCACCTGGATTTGTATAATATATCTGATTATACATTCAACTTAGTTATTACGTCACAAGTTCAGGTCATATTATGTTATAGGTCAAGGTCAAATAAATTCATTATTAATATCTTAGGTGAAGTAGCCATTTTGAGTTTTTGTTTTAATAATATTTATTTTGTTTTAATGAAGTGCTAGCCATTTTTTTGTTTTTTTTAAAACTTTTGTTTTAATGGTCTGATTTTAGTCAAACAACATCATTTTTTGGTAAATTTTGATTTATTAAGCCGATTCTTGGCTCAAAACCCATGATTTCAGGGTACTTCTGATGGTTTTGCTGTTATTACTCATTGTTATTACTCATCATATTTACAACGAATAACAAAAAGTTTTGATGTACAAACAGGAACCAAATATAATCGGAAACCAACAGCTTTAAATGATAGATCTCGATACGTGTTGACTGGATTTAAAGATGAAAAAACTAAAATGAGAATTAATAATTCAAAATTTATTCAATCTAGAAGTTGAAAAAAAAATCTTTAAGGATTCAATTAAATCCAACTTATTATCCTTTGGATCCCATGAAGTTTAGTACAAACGAAAAGTTTCAAACGAAACCATATACATCATATATTAGTACATGTAAATTTTTTAGTGTTGATCCTCAACTTTGTATGAAAGATTTTAAAAGATTTGTATTCTAAATTTTGTTTTGATGTTTCAGAACAAATATCAAATATGGAGTAAATGTTACAATTGATGTAGTAAAAGATGCAGATTTCAAAGCTCAATGCTTTGGTGTAATACCTGTTGAGAAACAAATCGAAATTTACTTAAAAAATGGTAGTTTGATCAATGTTTGTAAAATTTTGGATTATAAAATGGAGAGCGAGCGATTGTTTGAAGATAAATTAGAAAAAATGATTAACATAATTTCTACAAAATATTCAACAAATTTACTTTTTGATCATAAAGAATCAGAATTCACAATAAGATTTCTAATTACTTTAGAATTAAATCGAGATTATAATTATGAAGTTGGTTTATCATGGTTTACAATTTTTAATATAATTTTTAACATTAAAAAAGATAATAATTAATTTGTTATTAAAAAACCACATTTAATTAATTTTAATTGTGAAAATATTTCTTTTTGTTTATATCTCCGACAGGTCTGAGCGCAAACGATCTCCGAAAATTATAAATATTTTAAATTCTTTTATTGATTCTTTTATTTTTTTATTAATTAAAATGAATGCCATCTCTGAGCCTTCATTGAAGGACGAATTGAATATTTTTCTAAATAAATATGTTCGAGGCACTACAACTAATTTTTATTTACGGGATATTTTAAATGAGAATAATATTAATTGTAAAATAATTATGGGAAATTAAATTAAAAATTAATGGAATTCAGAAAATATTATTTTAATTTACAAACAAAAAAGAATAAGGATCTCATTGGGTTTATCGAGAAAGTCCATAACAGGCGGTATATCCTAAGAAACAAAAATAGTAAAAACATCGAAAGTAGATGGATATGTCACCGCTAGACCATGTCACCACTGGATCAAGTACCTCCCGGGACCAAAAAAAATTTTCTATGTCTAAAAGTACAAATTTTAAAAGAACAAAAATTTTGTAAACAAAGTCAATAACTCATTCAAGGTCATTAAAACAAAGACCAAGACTCATTTAAGGTCATTCAAAAAATAATTTCAAAGTCACGGAATTTTTAATCATTTTTAAATTATATTGTATCTACTTACTTTTATAAGTAGTATATATTTTGTAAATTTTATTCTATTTTATTATTATTTTTATTATTATTTTTAAAAACATTATTATTTTTCAAGGTCATTCAAAAGTAGGTCAAAGTCATTTAAAAGTGGGTCAAGGTCATTCAAAAAATTTTTTCAAAAATTTTTCTCTGTTGTAAAGTACACGAATTTATATGTCACCGCTGGACCAAAACTTGTAAATTTTTTAAATACATAAAACAATACATTATTATTATCAATACTATAATAATAAAAACACTTAAAACCATACATTATTTTTAACAATAAAAACACATAAAACAATGCATTATTATTATTATCAATAAAATATGAATTTTTTCTATCCAGATCTATTTTCATTTTTCCTCGAGCATAAAAATAAAATTATTATTATTATTATTAATACTATACTAATAAAAACTCCAAATAAAATTATTATTATTATTAATCTATGCTAATAAAACATAAATATGTCAAAAATTTTTCTATCAAGATTCATTTTCCTCGAAAATAAAAACACATAACATTATGATTATTATTAATACTATATTAATAAAAAACTCTTAATAAAATTGTTATTATTATTAGTACTATACCAATAAAATACATTATTATTAACAATAAAAACACAAATTGTGCTATCATCATTTCCCTAAGCATATAAAATTAATAAAATTATGATTATTTACTAATAAAAGATAACGAATAAATCACAAAATACATTATATTCAAATAAATTAATGCTACAAAAGTATATCGTCAATGTCTCGACTGAGACAGCTGTTCTCGTAGGAGCTGAATTAGCTTGGGCTGTGCGTGCTTTGATAGCTTGGGCTGTGCGATACTTGATTATCCTCTATGGCATCGATTCCTAAATAGTGCCCAAATGCGAGACTGGAATTTTTACCCACCCAATTACGCTTATCGTCTTCATTAGTAAGTGCAACTTTATTATTTTTAAATGTAAATAATTGATGGTTTCGTGTCTCTATCCTAGTTTGAGGCATCGTAAATATTGTGTCATTATTAAAACAGTCTAAATATGACTGGTGCTCAATCTCTTTCCCCAGCAACCTCACACCCCTAGCCCTCATTGTATCTTTAGTACATAAAAGACTATAGCACTTGGGTCTTAAGAAACCCATTCTTCATACCCAAGACCCTTACTCTCATCTTTAAATTTTCCTATTACAGTTTCAAGTTTTCTTGAGTACAAGGGATGTGCCGGGTCGTAATTAGACTTATCTAAAGGTTTGTCTCTTAGTATTGCTGGCAAAAGAGTGTCTAGCCTACAGTGCTTAACCTCAAGGAAAAATGAATCCGTGTCGCCGGCAACGATATTTATTTCGCAAATAAATTCATTAAGGTATTTAGCTAATTCCTTATATTGTAGCTCGTACATTCTAAGTTTAGACAGGTCTAGAACTGATTGTCCAATGTAACTAGGCCTGTCTAAACATATCGATTCCTTATTCAAATGAGTAGCAATCAGATTATCATCAATTACGATAGATTTTTTGAAAGTCGGTTTTGAGGCATATACAATCATCTTATCATCAGAATTGCATAGCCTCAAATTCATCCGTTTTTTAAGATTTTTTGACAAACTTTCCATACAAACTACTATTATAAAGTTTAAACAAATCCCTATATAGCTCGCTAGTACTTTGAGCTCTTAATTTTGTGTTTCTGTCAATGTTTGCATGAAATATAGGTGCTTGCTTGAATTTATTTGCGCGATGAACTTTAACAACCTTCACACCGAGAGAAAGATAAAGCTTGAGAAGCTGCGAATGAAGAACATGGTTCTTCTTAGGTCAATGCGTGAGTATCAACTTCTCAAGTTTTCGGCCAAATTGGAAAATCATTCAAATAATCAAGTAAATAATCTGGAATCTCGATATCAACATCCATAGCATATCCATATTTAAGGATTTCAAAATCCACAACATTCGCACATTCACTCAAAACCTCATTCAAACCATCATACACCCAAACAAAATCAGCATACGGAAGATATTGGCTAAGTACCCAAACATACAAATTATTTATATCTATATACAAGAGTTTTGTATCCTCAGAACTTGCCACATAATGTTTGTTAACAAATCTTGAAGTAATTTTGAAGAAATTGACTCTGATTTATATCAAAATCAGGTGACAAAACAAATGTAAAGAATGGATATTTGCTTTTAAAATGTTCAAAGTTATACCACAATTAAGATTTCTATCCAAATAACCCGTATTTTTCACTATACTCTGCATATATGTAGCACAATAATTATCATTATCGAAATCTTGAGTATATGTTTCTCTGTAATCACTATTTTTCGATAAAGTTAACGATTTTACTCCAAAATTTTGAAAATTTAGCATGATGTTAAGTATGATCCATTATATTGAGATTCACTTTGAAATGTTACCAATATAAAGTTGGGCATTCTTCTATCTCCAAATATTTATTCTTTATAGAAAGACGCTGAACTTTTAGCATTAGCAAATTAAACAATTTTCTTTGTTTTCAATGGATATATTGCATGCTTAGAATTAAGCCCCAGTTGATGACCGGCTAATACAGAAGGCTCAACACGAACTCTGCTCACCAATAATTTTGCATCAACTAATAGAAGACTAATTGCTCAAGTGTTGTTAGTGATAATGCCGACTCAGATCTTTTTAATCTAATGTGTACATTAACACCTGGGAGTAAATATTTCGGTTGATCCATAAAATCGAGTTGTAATGATGAGCACATGGTAAATAATTTCGATCCTTTAATCCACTTTTTCCTATCGTCATCACTACCATAGCCCATAGGAGTTAAACATGTATTTTTAGTATCGCTATTGTAATTTATAATAGTTTCTATTAGAGTTTTGTGAATATATGTACTGTTACCACCCTCAATCTTGATATTATTTAATCAGAGAACTGCATCTTTAAAAAGTGTATGAAATTGTTTGGTATTACATCACTAGGTTCACCCAGCGGTTGTCTTTCTTTATCTACAACTTTGATCTGAACAGTTAACAATGTATCATTCAAATCTAGATATTCAGTTTGGGAACCATTAATATAAAATTCAATATCAGTTCTACTATCCATAATAGAATTCATCAAGAATACATCTTCAAAGGCCCCCATTTCAATTACTGCTTGTGGAGATGGTCTTTCAAATAAACACAATTCAGATTTACCGCAAATCATTTTTGAAATATAGTTCCATGTCCTTTCATTCGTTTGTTTATATGTTATGATGTCTTTTACGTTTTTGAGCTTGTGCTGGTGCTTCGGGTTTTTAAAACATACTTGCAACACTAGGTAGAACTTTCCCTAACTCGGATAATGCATTTAATTTGAGCGATGATAATATTTTCTGCTCATTCATTATCACATCTTTAACGGTTTTCATACCAAAACTACCAAGGCGTTTAAGAATAGGAAGTGCAAATCTACCAATTGTTCTCAACCATCCTGATCCATACTGTTTATTAATAAAATATGGTAATTCGCCACCACTTTGGCTACCACTATACATATTAATAATATCGTTATTGGCCATCTAATTTACGAAAATGTAATGTCAAATGAGTTTTTGTATCTTTACTAAATTCAATAAATTTACCATTATCATCACGAATATTTATTTCTATATTGTTTATACATGATGTTGATACCGGTAAGTACATGGAATTATCAATATTTATATTGACAACTTCATCCTCGTCATGTTTATCAACCCACACAGATTTCAATAGAGGAACCAAAGAATCACTAACAATTATAGGATCGATTATGTCAGTATATATGAACATTTGCCTATGAAGTTTTATTATTTTTGGTTTGCGTACACCAAAAGCACTTGCCCTATATGTTTGCTTATCTAATCCCAATGTATTAGCCAAATTTTTATCATATGTAACTTCACAAATGTTATTATTCAGACTGAATTTACATATTCCAATATATAAATCTTTAGTAAATGTAAATGTATCTTCCACCTCATTATTATATGATACAGTTATTTTGATGTGTTCGATAGTTACAATTTTCTCATCAAATGTTTTGAAACGTATTAGGTATTCATTACCAGGAACAACTATAATAAGCTTATCACAACGCATTCGCTTGGTATCCTCAATACTTTCAAACTTTATTTTAAATGGGATAAATCACATCTAAAATTTGATTCGGAATATGAAAATATCGTTCAAAATTATTTATTGAGAAAATACCACTACATCTTTTGAGAACACGTTTCTTGTAACTGATTTTACAATGACTATAAAATGAAAATGGATTGTACACAAATGTAAAGTCTTACAAAGCAACTTACTAATTTTCATGTAAATAAATGGGATTTTGATGATCAACCATAAATTCACTCGCTTGATTTTCCGGATGGATTAGTGGGCAACTATTGCTCGCTAAAATTGTATAGAAACTCATTTTATTAAATCTTTTGATGATATCCACAAGGATTTTGATATCCATGCCATTTGACATAGTATTGTTTATCCTTACTCACCATTTTAGTTTTCAATATTTTCCGAATTCTGAACGCTGTAGGTTTCTTGTTCAAAGAATTCCCCTTGTATTACATTGTTATCACTATCTTTAATAACATACATTACATGACTCTTTTAAGTTATTATTTTAGTAATTTGAAATACCTCATCACTCCAATTACTATCGAAAGTTTTGATGAAAGGTGAAGCAGATATTTTACTAATTCTAGCATGATCACCAACTTTATATTTTGGGTTTGTAATAGTAATTTTTTTTAAACCGTAATCATGTTTTTGAGATGATATCTACGAGTCTCAAACCATTTAGACCTCTATGTGATGAATTATTATAAATAACAAGTATTTTTAATAATACATTTATCCATATTTTATTACCTTGATGCACAAAATATTTCTTCAATCTATCCCTCAATGTTCGGTTAAATCTTTCAACATTAGCAGCTTTGTATTGAAAATGTACAGAGTAATGATTTATTTTGAGACGTTCCAGGATTTGCTTAACTTTACTATTGTAAAACTCCTTGCCTATAATAATAATATTAATAATAATAAAAATACCTAAATCGGTTTGCAAACTGTCAGGATGTCCATTTTTAAATAAGATATTAATTGCTTTAGATATTTCCTCTGCAAATTTTGTCTTTGTTGGTACACAGCGGGCAAAACGACTGAAAACATCAATACGTTAAAATATATTTATAACCCTTGTTAATCTTCAAATACGGTATCATCTCCATCAAATCCATTTGCCATAAATCATTAATACCGAATGTCTTATAAGCTCTTGTTGGAAATCTTTTCCACATCGGTTTGTTTAAACTGTACGCAAGCTGATCTGACAACTAATTTTGCGTTTCCTTTTTCAAATTAGAGTCTTTTCTTTAACTTTGCCACTCCACCGAAATCTGCTTTGTCTTCTGGGTTTGTTCAAATCTTCTCCATTACAACAAGATGATTTAATTTTTAATTTAACATTAGGTTATGATTGCCCCATCGTTTATTGTGATAATAATGATAATGCTAATAGTAACATTGCTCCGATAAAACCACCTTGTTGTTTATATATGATTTTTCTCATTTGCTGACGATTTTTATTATTTACTAGCGATAACAAAGGCTTACGATGTTTATTCAATAATAGTTTTTTAGAATTACTGATTTTAATTTTACCTCTGATTACTTTTAATAGAATTTTGAGTAAATCATCGACAACAAAAGTTGGAAATGATTGTAAAATAGACATTCTTTTCATACTTGAAGCCTTTAACAATGCATTAAAATATGGGAAACTCCTATAATTTTTTACAATTTTAACTTTTTTCTTACTCTTTTTAATAATGTTTTTCGAAATAAGATTCATTGCAGGATAATTTTCAGCTTTTAGTTTTTTAGATGGTGCATAACTGGTTTTTGGTGGAACACGTGTCTTTATTGTCTTTTTAATACTTTGTCTAAGTTTTCGGATATTTATAAGCCTGGATTTCATAAAGAATTTTACATGTTACAGTTTTCAACTTTGTTTATATACCATGGCACCTTTTTTATTGAAAATATCTGTTTTTATTCGTAAATCATCATTGCATTGTTGTGTGAAATCAAGAAATATATATCCATGTGGTGATTTTGTAGCATCTATAAATGCACTGATGAGAAAAATACGATTATTAGGGTATGCTTGTCGAGCAAGAAAATCAATAATTGTTGCATCTCTAGGATTCTTGAAAATAACTAAATATTGAACATTTAAATTCCTTGTTCGACGTGCGCCACCCTGATGAAATAGATTTTGAGTAATAAAGATCACAGTAACACCAACATGTCTACTGATTTTTGTGAATAAAATATTAAAATCCTTTTCTTTATTAGCTTCCTGATCCAAATCATCAATAATGATGACATCACCTTTCCTTAAACGACTTGACCAGTTTTTATCGAAACCCTTTACTATTTTCATGTTTTTCAATTTACAGAAATTATCTTGGGTTAATCCATGTTCTTCATCTGCACCCCTATGCCAATAAATCTTGTTGAATTTTGTTTGAAATAAATTAGATTTCAGTAATTTACACACAAACATAGTTTTACCACTACCACTTGGACCGACGATTTGATATACAGCATCATTTCATAATTCCATTATTAATTTGTATTATGATAGTTTTTTGTTTATATTATTTAATTTAATGAACTTTTTCCAAAAATCATATATATAGATTAATATTTCTTTATTGTTTGATTATGTTATCAAATATAAATTATAAAGGAACTTTCGATGTATCAAAAATGACGTTTCCAAATGGTAAATCCTAGCAAATTGTTGATAGAAGCGGAAAATACCCTATAATATTTTTCAAATCCGGCAAATGCTGAATGGATTCAAGAAACTTTTAGACGTCAATAAATTACAATATAGAATAAAGTAAATTAAAATACAGTCAATTACGGTTACCATGGATATGGGACAATCTACCAATCTATACAACATGACAAAAATGTCTTTGTATACTTGAGCCAGAATTATTTCCTGCATTGAGGCTTTTAAAATACAGCCCAATGTGTGTTAACGTGTTTGCCAGTAGCAAAATAGACATATTAGGGGTGCTAAATCTAGAGTACAAAAATATTGTTTGTGACATACAAAATGAAATCACGGGATTGGTCGATATCTGATTGGCTAATGATTGATTAAAACAACTTGCTTATTCATTTCATTTCATTTTTAAAAATGGAAAAAACTATGATGATTACATCCTCAAAATTAACAAAGAAAGAAATAGAAAACTATGGTAAATTTATTATTTATTATTTATTAATATTATTATCATTTTTTCAAGATAAATATCAGGCCGTAATCTTAGAAAGTTTGTTCTTCTTCTATCCTCAACTACAAGCAATACTGAAAGACCAGCCAGAATCAATCATTCCAGATCTGGAACACAGAGACAAATATATGGATCTTCAATATCATAGATCAAGCTTTATGAGATATAAAGCTTGACCGAAAATCGAAGGAGATGGAACCCAAATACTCATGTATTCTGGGTTGCTGTTGCTGCTATTTTCGGTACCAGCGATATGTCGAATGGTGCCTGCGAAATCTGTTAGAAATTTGTCTAAATTTCAACTTTTTTGAAAATAAATGTTTAGAATTTGATTTTGTTTTGTTTTGTTTTGTTTAGTAAGAAATAAATTATAGTTTTATATGGTGGTGGTAGCAATAATAATAAAAATAATAACTTGTTAATAATAATAACAATAATAACTCGTAATAATCCTATGAAACACGTGATATTAATAATATAAAGAAATTTATATACATGAGAAATTTGATGTATGTAAAATCATATACAAAATCAATGTTTTCTTTGTAATTCACATACTGTTTTGTATATTCATGCACTTATCATGAACTTATTGTGCACTGTCTTTGTTTTAATTAATAATAATATGCATGATTCTGATTGGTTAATCAGTATCTGTCAAGGGTATAAAAGTGCATCACCACCTTATAAAGATCATAAATCAAACATGACCAAGAAAATAAGTGTCCAACCAGTTTAGATGTTCTACAATTATAAAATGTATTTTTCAAAGGAGCCTATCAATATGCAATTGTCAAACTCAATAAAACTCAATTTCAATCTCTCGCTGGGACTCTCTCAATTATAGATATCAAGGATATTGATAATATGTTCAATAAGATCAATTCCAATTTAAAATGCAATAAAATAGCATTTACAGAAATAGGTTTCAAAGAACTGGAAAACTGGTATTTAACAATAGCAATCCAAGGATATAAAGTTGATCGAAATGATGTGCTTTCTCTAATCTGGAAAATTGTTACTGCTAGATTTTCACAATTATTTTAATGTATACTTTAATGTTTAGTGTTTAATAAATGTATTAATGTTTTCTTTGTTATTCTATAAATAAAATTATAAGTAGTTTTAAATGATGTCTGAAAAAGGTAAAATATAAAATATAAAATTAAAAATTAATTTCGTTTAGAATATTTAATAAACTTTTTGTTTGATAAACTCGAAGAAATAACTGGTGTAAAAATAAGAAATATGTTGACTCTAGTTGAAGCATTTAGTAAAGAAGATTCATGTTGTGATTCTGGATGTCAGAGTGGCTATACTGAAATTGTTAATGATGGAGAAATTAATACTGAAATTA
Organism: Schmidtea mediterranea; assembly: GCA_022537955.1. Classification (NCBI taxonomy): domain Eukaryota; kingdom Metazoa; phylum Platyhelminthes; order Tricladida; family Dugesiidae; genus Schmidtea; species Schmidtea mediterranea. Next base: position 77,480,582 of record CM039681.1, read on the forward strand.
TTAATGATTCTGAAGAAATTATTGATAATACTGAAATTATTAATGATGAAGTTGAACCTAGCGAATCTAAAAACTGTATTGATCATGTTATAGAAAATATTGTGATAGTATATTGCGGTGATGAAGACTGTTCGTGTAATAATCAATAAATCTTTAAAAATGTAGTTTTTTATTAATAATAATAATAACAAAGAAATATTTATTAAAATCTATGAATAATTGCTGATAATCAACCGTTTGTTTCTACCCATGGATCTTTTTTTGTTTTTATCACCTAAATAATAATAAATTAATGGCAATATAAAGTAATTTACTTTTATAGACCATTGAAAATAATTTTTATAGTAGGATCCAGATTTTAATATCATGTGTTTCATATACATTAATCCTACTATTATTCGCATCCATTTATTATTTTCATCGAACATGTAACTAAATATTGATTTGAATGCATTCTTTCTATCCAATGTTGGCAAATTGAGAATTTTTTCATAATCAAATGGAATGTCTTCTACGATTTTCTCGGTACGGTTTACCATGAATTTTATGTTTTTAATGATATCATCTTCTCTATTATTAGAAACCAGCTCATTCAACAAAGTTATAAAAAACTTAAATTCATGCATTTTATAAAAATATTTGAAAGTGTAAGCTTATTTATACTATATTCGACCAATCAGAATCATACATTTAAGTTGCAATACTAAGAAAATATGTAAAAAATATAATGGAAATGTCTTCGATATATTGCTCTTCGACAATAATACTATAGTAGAATTATCTCTTTATAATAAAAGTTTTTTGTTGTATATGTCTTGGTTTTTTATTATATATATATATATATATATATATATATATATATATATATATATGATAATAAAAATATTAATATTTATAAAATAATAATAAAAATAATAATATTTATAAAAATAATATAAAAAATATTTACAAAATATATACTACTTATAAAAGCAAGTAGACATAGTACAAATAAAAAATTATTAAAAATTCAATGACCTTGAAAATATTTACAAAATATATACTACTTATAAAAGTAAGTAGATACAATATAATATAAAAGTAATAAAAATTCCGTGACCTTGAAAATTTTTTGAATGACCTTGAAATTTTTTTAAATGACCTTGAATGAGTCATTGCCTTTGTTTAAATGATCTTAGGACATTTGATGAGTCATCCAATGACCTTAAATGAGTCATAGTCTTTGTTTAAATTACTTTTAAATGTTTTAATGAGTCATGGTCTTATTTTATTGACCTTGAATGAGTCATTGTCTTTGTTTAAAAAATTATTATACTTTTAAAATTTGTACTTTTAGAATTACAAAAAAAAATTTTTACCTCTGGATGAGGGTTTGTGGTCCAGCGGTGACATGGTCTTGCAGTGACATGTCCATCTACTATCGAAAGAAATGTGGAGAAAGTCAAAAAATTTCAAAAGAAGGGGGATTTAAAGAAAGCTGATATCAGATGAAATTTTTAAAGTTTCATTTTATAAAAACATTTTAAATTGAATTTAAAATATTCAAATTTAAAATTGAAAATAAATTATTTTATATTGTTTAACATAAATTAACAAAGAGATAGTTAATTTTTGATTGAAATAAAATTTATGGATTTATTTACTGATTCTAGACTTGGTTGCCAAAAAACGAAAGGCGGAACTCTTAATAGGTTTCAGGGTGGTTGCGGATTTCAAATAAGTAATATTATCTTTAGGCTAATTTTGTATTAAAAATCTAATTCTAATGTCAAACTCTATGAACTAAGGATCAAAGATAAGTCTTAAAACGCTCTTGATAAAAATTGTTATAAGTTATTATTTATTTTCTCTTATTTGAAACTGTAGAGATTCTAGAAAAACGAATAAATTTAAGACTGTTTTAAACATGATCTAAATTAATAACATAAGTAGGTATATAATGGCCCGCTGGAGGAACCCACATAGTGCATTAGTTAATTAATAACATAAATTAATCTTAATTATGCAATTACATATTTTTTAAATTAAATCTTTTATGAGATAAAAAATCTGTTATTTTACATGTAATAATAAAAGAAACAATAATAACAATAAACATTTCATCCAAAAAACTAAAATGCAAGAAATTTAATATTTAATTAAATAATATTAATAAATGTTAATAAAATTATTCCAAATGAATTACAAATTCTAAATATTTTTAATGAAAATTTAGTATATTAAAACCGAAGGTAAAATTATTTGTAATAAAACATTAAAATTGATCAATCAAAATTGAGATTTACTAATTGGCTTATTTAAAATTATAAATATCCAATTGGCAAGCAAGAATTTTTATATTTTCAATGTTTAATTTTATATATTTGAGCGTATTATTAATACTTTGCCTCCATCCAACCGAAACCTACAAGACCTTTCAAACAAAATTTATAGAATTAACGTATCGGGAATTCAATGATAGGGTTTTTTTTGCAGACAAATTAATCATTGGTGATATTGATATGATGGTCAAAACGGCATATGCTGCTAATTATGATTTTTTTGGCAATTACTATTTCGTGTATTACAGAAGGAATTAATTGGAAACTATCTTAATTGATACTTTTTCTTGCCGAATGTTTGATCATTTCTTAATGTAAAAATTAAATTATGTTTTATTAAAACATATTACTGATTATAATAAAATGGCACTTGCCTTTTTGGTTTTATATTGACAAAGTTTCACATTTATATCCCAAGTGGATACCTTGATATTAATGCGTGTGAGGGAGAGGAGGGAGAGAGGCTGTTGACCCCTAGATGAGGGAGATAAAAGTTTCTATGTAAATTAAATTAATTATATTTCTATAAATATTACATGTAAATATTTTCCTGTATAATTGTTTATTAACAATAAACCAGTGAAAAAAGACAATAATCTTTGAAAATATATGTTGGTGATAATATTCATATTTCTCTAATAATATCAGATATATTCATTTTCTACCTTCAACCTTTGATCTATGCATAATATCTACAAAGGAAGAATAAAAAACACTTCATCCCACCATATCAGAAGAAAAGCTGTTACAAATGATGTAATTCGGTAGATTATTTCATTAATGACTATTTATCGCATCCTATTTTTATTACTAGAATGTTATTTTTCGAATCGGAGTAGTGTGTATACTAGGTAGTATGACCCGAAAACTCGAGAATTAAGCTGAGATTTAAAAATCTTAACCGAATTCTCTAGATTTCAAGTCATACTACCTAGTATACTCACTACTTACAATTTATTATTTTAAACAAAAAAAATTTGATAATAATTTGATAAAAAATTTGAAAATATTTACAAATAGGATTGATTCTTAGGATTCTTAACCTTTCTTTTCTAAAATAATAAATCTAAAAGTAGCATTATTGGAGAACTTAGAAATCCAAAAATCAATTTCATTAATAAAACTAAATCCAGATTTTTTTTTATCTGATTCTTATATTTGCAAAATCTAAATCTGTTAAATTAGTTCCATATTTTTTTATTTAATTCATCTACTCTAGAAATGTATAGAATCAAATAATTTCCATGTGGAAGTGTTGTAATTCCATCTGATAAAATATATCGTTTGTCATCATAATTATCTAATAATGTTTTCAATGATTTTTCTAAATAAATATCATGTTTATTAGATTTAATATTATGAACTACATCTACTCGTATTTCAGAATTTGGTTCTAAACAATCTTTGTATTTTATTTTTTTACTCGTACATTTTTTAATTTCCTTATTTTTATTTTCTTCTCCATGCAATAAATCTAAAGCATATTTTTTGATCTAAAAGCAACAGGATCTTATATTGTATTATCAGGTTTTTCGTCTTTATAAGCAAATAGTGTACTAGAATTATTTATTAAATAATTCAACCTTTCAGTTTTTTTAATTTTTTCAAAAACATTTTTAAAATTTTCATTTCTTTTATTTTCTAAAAAACATTGAACCAGTATCCATCAAATATAATGATATTTTATTTTTAATACATGGTTGTAAAATATTATAAAATGTTTCATACACTTGAAGTTTACAGAGTTCAAGAAGAGTAAATCCAATATACATTAGTTTATTATAAGTTATTATATAATTTCCCATTTCAACAGCTACTAATTCATTTGAAAGTGTTATACAATCTTTAAATGTAGGTTTTGAAATCATCCAAATTTTTATGATCCTGTTTACTATTCGTTAATAAATTAATGTTTAATATTTATCAATATTTTCCATAGTCTGAGCAAATACTGAATTATTCATTAATTTATGCATCATATCACCAAATCCATCTTTAATTTTGAAAACTCTTTAGCAAGACTTCTTTGAGAATTAGCACTAACAACAACCAATCATTAATATATTTAATAGAATAAATCATTCTCCTGAGAAACCAGATCATTTGAAACTTATAACAATATCAAAATCAGCATTAGCTAATTCAAACATGAAACATTTTAAATTAAATATTAATCCTAAAATATTTTACATGGTAATTGTTGTTCCAAGATTTCTTTCTATAAATATTCCTTAAGGAAATGAACAAGGACAAGAATTAGTATTGGGAGGTGTTTTATTCATCATCACATTTCACGAAAATAATTTTTATATTCTTTAATCAACATCAAAAAAGAAGTATGAATATACTTTTGGACATGTCAAACAACAGAAAGATTTTACAAAAGACAATTTACAAGTTGATAGAGACACAATAAAAATATATTTAAAATTAGCAAACGATATTTTAATTAAACTTGAACATTATAAAACATTGAAAAATTTATATAATGAAAGTTCTAAACAAGATATATATTGTATATTGAAGAAAACCAACCTAAAGAAGTAGAATCTGGTTCTGATTTTGATGGTTCAATAAAAAGTAGGATCTCAGCCCGTCAGATACAAACCCCCATTTGCTTACGTAACATTACATAATATGTGACCTCTGTCCACTCAGTTGCTACCTAGGGATTGACCTCTGTTCACTCAGTTGCAACCTAGTAATTAATCTTTGTCCACTGTTGCCAGGTGACCTCATGATTATGTCACGTACCCACTGGTCAGTCTGTACCCAGAGAGACACTTATTACACACCGATGTCTAACTGTTATTATGTCTCATAGTTGTGGACCAACACACTTAATATGTCAAGTAGTTGTGGACCAACACAACTACTTTCTAGAACCTTCCACACACCTACCAACTTCCACACACCAACTTCTAGGACCTTCCACACACCTACCTTCTAGAACCTTCCGCTTTTAAACCGTTCACACACACCAACCAACGATCACTGATCAACACCGATCCGCACCGATCCAAACCCATCCACATCCATCCATACCAATCCGCACCGATCAGCACCCATCATCACCTAAGACGCGTACAACTACGTCTACGACTAAATCATAGACTTGTTGGGCCAGAACACAAACGGCCTTGAGAATCATTTAAATGAATCGATAATACACACGCAAATACAACATGCAGATTTAAAATGAGACCCATAAAACACCAACTAACCATGATAAAATATGAGAAAGAAAACAATTAAATATAAAATCAAGAAACACAAAAATAAATTAAAATAATGACAAATTGCAACAAGATATGCACGAAATAAACATAAAAATAACACGACAACATAAAATTTGACCGAAATTTGACAATTTACTAAAAAATGGAAAAATCCATAAAAATGGAACTAAAATTATATAATTTGAATTGGAAACAATTCAATTAAAAAATTAAAAATAAAATTTTCAAATTAAATTACAAAAATAATAAAATTAAGATATGAATATACTATAAAATCACAAGGTCAAATTTTGTTTTACTAAATCAAATTTAACACGCAAGGTTAGGGTCGAACAATAGGTATATATACCGATTCATTTTCACATAATTTTAATCAATTTTTGGAGGCAAATTTTCGAACTGAAGTTTTGAATCAGTCTTACTCAGTGAAAACAATTTTTGATGTGAGTGAAGAGATGTTTTTGAAAACTTTCTCCACGCCGCATTCAAACAACCTCATACGAGCTCTGTTTGAGATGTCGGCGTGGTGAAATGTTGGAATGTGAATTTTGAACTGAATATGACATATACGTTTATGATCGATGTATATGATGTCCAATAAAAGTCTTATAAATAACCTTTTTGTCGAAATTTTTCCGGCCCACAGCCGCTACAACACCACAAGTATTTACAATATTATATATCTATCGAACTGTGTAAGTGCGTGTATAATCGTCAATAGTTCGTGCCCTTGAAGGTTCCGGCGTGAGAACGCAGGAGCTGAAACGTCAATATCATTCCGTTTAAGGGAAAAGAGTGAAGGGGTAGTAGTCTTTTGACTGTTTCGTCGTCACTCAATTCCTATAAAATCGACCTAAATTATCTTCACAAACGGCTAAAAATCAAAACACAGAGTAGTCGAGTGAGCAATCATTAATTTGTAATATAAACATAAATACGCCTAAGACCAATTAAAGGAAAGTTGACTGGGAATTCAACGTCAAATAAAAATCATTGCTATGATCTCTAACTTATTCATTGGAACTTATCAAACTTACAACGAATGTAAATTTTAACTCCAATGCGGGTGTTACTTAAAATGATCGTTACCGAAAAAATAAGAACGAAAAGTACTCCAGGTGATTAAAATTCCAACGCCCCAATAAGTAACCGAGACTTAACTCCCAACACGAGAAATCAGGTGGATGATTTTTAAAGATTTGTACCGCATGTCGAACGCCTAAGCCCCTAATATCAAATGTTTATAAACTTGATCATATCCAAAAACTTGTTATCAAATATTCCGCGTCATTCTCTCAAACTCGTCAAACTATTGAGTAATCACATAGCAGAGCTACCGTAAATGCCTAGTAAATAATAATCGATACTTTGGTAATTCTACCCATAACTGAGTTAAACTAGTAGAGAACTCTAAATCAGACACCCGCTCAAACAAACGTTTTCCTTGGTATAGGGTGATGATAAGCTCCCGAAATTAAAGGAAATCCACCAACATTTAAAAATTTATGAACCGTTTATGTTTGATAAACTCTGAACCAAATAGGTCAACTGATTGACAGGGATATGCATAAGTAGTATTAAATTTATTCCTTACATTATTAGGATAATAGAATAGAATCTCAGAATGTTGGAAATAGATAAATGTAAGGACTAAACCAAAACTTATGGAGGGGTAAAATTAAACCTAAAAAGTTGTTACAAAAAACCATAATAATGTATTATATGGAGACACCAGCTCCCAGGTGAAAATTAAACGAATTACCAAAAACCTTTTCCAAATAACAGGAAATAAATAAAAATAAAAACTTGAAATGTCATAAATAGATTTACAAGACGACTTCCATTGAAAATTATATCAAATAAGATCACCAATAGGCGGAATATCACAACGAGCAACATCTCAAAATAAAGTTAATTTCACTAAATATCGACCGCATGATAAGATATCTACTTCGGCCCAATGAAGCCACTGCAGAGGAGGTTCATTGATGAGGATTAACGTAAACGCCGATGAGATGGATGGAACGATAGGTACTATCAACTTATGATGGCCGGTCGGAGATGTGCAAATCTAAAGAGTAATAGTGCGTCATAATGAGGATAATAGAGACTACATACATCTAACGCCAATTAATGATAACAACTCGATTTCAGTCAGGAACGCTGATCCACGAGGATAGAATTACTGGTGAGTATTAGCGCTGCCCAGCAACTGTAAAAATAATTGTTAAAAAATAATAAATAACCGATGAATTACCAGAGAATAAAATCAACCAGAATTAATTCCCTGACAACGAAATCAATTTAAATGAACTAAATAGGCAACTGATTTGTAAATTTTGGGAATTGATCGACCGAAAATAACTCTCGACTAGTAAACGACTACACCGCTTATGACCTTTGAAAATCAGCAGCAGATACACCAATGGAAAATCAGATTCCACTCCGCACACTTCATATCGCCCTACCAAAATCAAATCGGTGTGCAGACATACCACTGATATTTACGATACGAACGAGGTCCCAGATCCATGCTAATATTAGACGGGAAAACGCCAACATCACCGTGACTAGCTTGTTATGGGATGTCAATCAGAGGAATATTGCGATTAAACAAAAACCAAATACAGTTAGATGCCAAACCCTAACCCAAATGAATATGGAAATAGTTCTACCGTTGATAATGCTTCATTATCCCAGGAAAATTCAAGTTCAGTTTATCTATCAATTAATAATTTAACGTTAGTAAAAATTTAAATAAAAACCGTCATTTTGTAGTACGTATTAATTAACCGCTTAACATTAGTAAATCTAAACAAAATTTGTTAATTTAATATTAAGTGTTTGTTTAATAACTTAATGTTGGTAAATTTAAACAAAAGTTATCAATTATTATTATAAATTAGTTAATCGAATATTTGGTAAATCAACTGATATTGTCACATTATTGTTACATAATATATTAATTGGGAAGCTCTAAACAAAGTATCTTTTTAATACTGCAATTTTGGTAGCACATTAAGTTCGATAGTTTAAATAAAAGTGTCATTTAAGTTATAAAAAATAAAGAGCAAAACGGACAATGAAGATCATGTACGCCACCGGCTTAGGTAAATCGCCGATTATAATAATTTAAAATAACCTGTCAGTTTTGTTAAGGTAGCGTGAGGCTAGGAGATGATTAAGTCAGCAATATTAAAAAAATGGATTTATGAGCGTCCTAGATTTAATAACCGAATAAAAGTCAATTATTGCGTCACATAAAGTAAAAAAGCAGATAAGCCAGATTTGTTGGAATAAGCACTTTGTCCAAATGAACAACTCTGAGAATCCAAGGGAATAGTTGGATTACTTACGTTAGATACGCGGTGGGGAAGCAAGGGAGAACAAGCAAAATGCTTCCATAGAAGTGCTCTAGTCGTGTAGTAGTTTAAGTCTAATAAATTAAACAAAATAACCTATTTGTAAACGCAGTGTAAATTTACAGGAAAGTAAGTAATCTAATTTTTTTGGGGAAATAATAAGTTAGGTCATTTTCTTATTAAGTGAATTATTAAATCTCAGATTCCATCTCCATCACAGCTGGGCCGGGTGAGTTGAAATTGCCCTAGTGACATATTTCCACTGAACGCCCTGATGGCCCTAGATTTGTTACAAAGAAACCCGTCACAGAGTTACCCTTATTAATACCTCAAGTACCTCCTGATAATAGCTCGTCTTAGGAGATACTCATTACCTTAAGGAGCGAGTGTCCGCAAACGGAAATTAGACAGATTAACCCATGATTATCAACCAATGAGTTGCATGACACTATTTTTATGACCAAGACTAATAATTATAGAAAAGAAATGATATCGAAATTTGTTTCTGTTTAGATGATTCGTGGATTGATGCATTCCAAATCACAGTGCACTTCCCCGCACATGCGACAAATCGATGTCGCCAGGCTCTATGGGATGCGGGATTCACCGTATCCCATGTCAAAGAGTCAAGGTTTGGACAACAACAGCCGTCGGAGGAGATCGAGCTCCCGTTTGTTGCCATAAAACCGGAGCCGGGACGCAACCCAGCTCGAGAAATCCGGGGTCACGCTGAGTTCCCCCTCGCCCGTCTCGAGGAACATCAGCAGCAGACCAACGCCCAGGTGGAGAACGCCAGACGTTACCTGGCCAACGTCAACGATGACATAGCTGCAGGAAGAATTCCCAGCACGGACGGTTACGATCCACCGTACAATTCGTCGTTCAGCTTCGACGATCGCAAGTTGAACACGAAATCCAAGGCCGTCGATGTGGTGGTCTCAAGGACGATCCTTCCCCGAAATATGAGGGCGGAGAGAGAACAAAATGATGATCATTGCGAGCACTTTTATGCTCGAATGACTCCAAGGCGAGACAACTATAAACGCTATTATGGACCGAATTGTAATTAGGAATCAAAATAAATTAGCTTAGTTTTAGTTTAAGTTTTCTATTGCCGATAAAATCATGTGAATAAATATATCTATAAAACCCTACGGTTTTTAAGATTGTATTGAATAATAAAAATGTGGAATTGTGCGGCCTAATAATTGCGTTTTCGTAGACATGAAGTCCAGCCAAATCCTACAGCGCGAATTGGATAACGCGCACCGGGTAAACAAGGAGTTACACGGACAGATTCTGCAGCTAACGAGGAAAATACTACGAACTAAGGCTACCTGGGTGGAGTTGCAAAAAGTCAAAACCCTCTACAAAAAAGTTACAGCGGCACAGAAGGGTTGGGCCGACGATAAACAAGTAAACAAGAGTCTAAAAACCCAAATAAAAGGCCTAGAAGTAGCAGTAGCGGTTGGTCAGGAAGGCGCAGCAGTGACGTACCCCCTCGTTTTGATCCCGCCCAAATTGCCTACAGAGATGCGGTGGCTACTCCAAAGACAGTGACTTCCTATACTACAGCTTATAACATAGGGAAAGTGTTAGATTTTATTAAACTTTTATGTTTTTTAAATTAATTACTAGTATTATTATCGATTTTGATCTATTTTAATGATCACTTGATCATTCAGATAACCTTTTAGTATTCTAGTAATCTATGCTAAAAAATACATGTTAATATTCTTAATATAATTTGTGTTGTTTAATAAAATTTCAATAATTTATGTAAATAATTTATTGTGAAGGGTTAATTAGGTTCAAATTTAAAAACTGCGGTAAATAATATTTAAAATTTGCGATATAATCCTATTAAAACATAAAATATTCAATTATTCTACCTAATTAAATTAATAAAAATGTTGTTTTAGGAAGAAATTGTGTTTTTGTTCAATAGAACCATTCCAAGAAGCTTGTGTGTTATATTTAAGTGAAATCTCATATAATTATGTAAATATTTTTTTTGTAAATGAGATTTAATTATTTATAAATATTTAAATATTGCTGTTAAATAAATTTACAAGTTTGCCTCAAAAGTAAACAAACAAATTATCAAAATGATTACTTTCAACTATATTATTTTAAATAAATAAAAGCTGATCTAGGTTGAAAAAAATAATTGAGAAGTATTGTACAGATTTTAAATGAACCAAAATTTTGGAGATTAGAAATAGAGATTAAATTTTAAAATTTATAGAAATTGGTAAAGTATATCTTGTATAATTTAATTTTTTACATTTAGTTAAGTTGAAATTTTAAACTTTATGAATTATTTTTTTAAAATATTGAATTTTGTAAATCCAGTGTTGAAATTTAAGTTTTGAGCGACTTATTTTTTAATTAAATAAACTATCAATATACTATAATTGTTGTAAACTTAAATTTTCATAAAAATTATTAAAGTTTTATGATTATTTTGATAGAATTATTACGCAATATACTAATAACAAAATAGCCAGTAAGCTAAATAATTTATTGATTGAATATTTATTTTATGACGAGTTTGATGTTTATTTATTATGTTTAATAATAATTTTTTATGTAATAATATAATTAACAATAGAAAATTTCATGTAATTATAATTTTTAATATATCACATACAAATCAATGAGGTAAACGAAACTCTTACGTTTATATAAAGTAAGCAGTATAATAATAATATGAATAGTACTAGTGAGTGATTTTGTTAAGTCTACGACTTAGTCGTAGTTGTAGGCGTGTTAGGCGATGATGTGTGGTGATCGGTGCGAATGGGTATGAATGTGTGTGGATGTGTGTGGATGGGTGAGGATGGGAGCCGATGGGTGTTGATCGGTGTAGATCGGCGTGAATCGGTGATCGTCGGTTGGTGTGTGTGTGTCTGTGAACGGTTTAAGAACGGAAGATTCTAGAAAATAGGTGTGTGGAAGGTCCTAGAAGTTGTTGTGTAGAAGTTGGTACGTAGGCGAAAGGTTCTAGAAGGTAGGATTGTTAGTACACAACTACGTGAGATAATAAGTGTTTAATAAGTGTGTCTCCGGGTACTGTCTGACCAGTGGGTACGTGACATAATAATGATTAAGTAATAAGTATGTCTCCAGGTAGTGACTGACAGCGGTTACAAGACCATTGGACAGAGGTCAGATATTATGTAATATTACATAAGCCAAATGGGGGGTTGTATCTAGCGGGCTCACATCCTACTACTTCTATTAAATCTTCAAAAAAAAAAAATTTTTAAAAATATCTTGGAGTGCTCGTGGGTGAAGAAACCGATCAGAGTCCATATAACATTCTTAAGACAGTTGTTTCTGATACTAGGAAAATTGCTGACTCTGACTTCAACTGAAAACGGAAGGGCAAACTGTGTTGACTTACTTGACGAATACTACACACAGACAATAACATACTTTGTCCGACCTTTTACTTCTAGTTGTGAATTTGCTAGAAAAGTTAACCTTGATTCTTTGAACTTTGTAGCTGGTCCGCGACTTGGTATTATCAATCTGACTTTGCAAGAAAGGTTTGATTGGATCAATGGGAAAGAGCCAAAACCTCGGCATTCTGGTAAGAAAACTCGTTCTCAGCGAGCTAGAATTGATGTTAATATTATGTTTATTGTCACCAAAGGTCAACCTTCACTCTATATTACATCAGAAAAACGTGCGACATTTATTCTTACTCCTGATTTGCGTAAAACTACTTCAAAAGTCTTGCACATGGCTCTCCGTGACTTGTATACTTCGAAATGGGAAAAAAGCTGCACTTTGAATTTTATTGCTTCAGCCATTAAACTTTCACCAAAAATTAATAAAGCTATTTATCGAGGTGACATTTCTGAGTTTGCTTAGCACTTTATCCATCGTGCTTGTACAAATACTTTGTCCATCAATGCAAAACCACATAATAAAGGTAATAAAAGACTGTGTCGATTATGTTACATTGAAGACGAAACAATGTCGCATATTATTCAATCTTGTAAAATCCATTTGACTCTTGGTTCTGAGAGGCACAATGATTGTCTTGATCTGATTTCGTCTCACTTATCGAAAAATCCAAATTTGATTGTTGTTGTTGACCATGTATGTTCACTTGTTCCGGAATCGAAAGATCGAGTAGATTTAATGATCACTGACATGGTGCTGAAAGAAATATTTTTAGTTGACATGAAATGTCCGTGTGATACAATTAATAATTTTGCACGAGTAGATCTTCTTAATTTGAAGAAATACGATTCGTTGAAAATGAAAATACAAGATGCCAAACCTGACTTCAAAGTGGAGCTTGATACTTGTATCATCGGCTGTTTAGGTTCCTTTCCTCCAAAGACTCCTGAATTACTTTTAAAGATTGGAGTTGATCGAACTCACCTGAAAGGTTTATTAAATGATTGTGCGCTAAACAATATTTCTCCTTCTGCTAGACGGTTGCACTACCAAAAGACGGGTTTTTTGGTAAATGTTGAAAATTTTCGATTTAATTAATGTTTACGTTAAAATTGCCATTTGACTTATGTATGTGATTTATTGTGTTAATCTAGGAATTCCACCCTCTTCCAAAGGTTTAACTTTGCATAAAAATTAAACTCTCTGTCTGCACTTGGTAGTAAATTAATCTAGAATGAAGAAGCCTGATGATATTTTTCCCAAATCTGCTGAAAACTCAATTCTGAAGGATGGAAATAAAAGCAGATAAAGATTCAATATTCGATAAAGAAATAGACCTCAACAATCAATGTCAATTATCAATAATGAATCTGGGCAAATATGAGAAAATTCAATTTCAACTGCGTCAAGAGTTCCTCAACAATAAGATGAAATATCGAAACTCAATTGGATCTTTTGCTTTTGGAGAGTTTCAGAACGACAAGCTCCATGTAGAGCTGTGTCTGATATGAAAAATTCAAAATTGTTATATTAATAAATTTTTACAATAGTACAAGTGAGTGATTTTGTTAAGTCTACTACTTAGTCGTAGACGTGTTAGTCGATGATGGGGGATGATGGGGGATTATGGGCGATGATGTGTGCTGATCAGTGCGGATCGATGTGGATCGGCGTGGATCGGTGATCGTCGGTTGGTGTGTGTGTGTGAACGGTTTAAGAACGGAAGGTTCTAGAACATAGGTGTGTGGAAGTTATTAGATGTGTCGAATGTGGTAGGGGTGCGGAAGATTCTAGAAAATAGGTGTGTGGAAGGTCCTAGAAGTTGTTGTGTAGAAGTTGGTACGTAGGCGAAAGGTTCTAGAAGGTAGGATTGTTAGTACACAACTACGTGACATAATAAGTGTTTAATAAGTGTGTCTCCGGGTACTGTCTGACCAGTGGGTACGTGACATAATAATGATTAAGTAATAAGTATGTCTCCAGGTAGTGACTGACAGCGGTTACAAGACCATTGGACAGAGGTCAATCTCCAGGTCGCAACTGGATGGACAAAGGTCAGATATTATGTAATATTACGTAAGGCAAATGGGGGTTGTATCTGACGGGCTCACATCCTACTACTTCTATAAAATCTTCAAAATTTGAAACTATTCAAAGTAAAGGTCTCCCTACAGACGACCTCAATCCCAAACCACAGACAATTTTTTATTTTCCAGATAATCCAACTTTATTATTTGTATATTTCACAAACATATTAGCAGCCACAAAACTAGGACATTCAAATACATATAATCAATGCACATGATCATGTAAGAAAAAAGATTTTCTTGAAATTTTCCCTCAACAGCAAGAGCTCAAGCAATAAATGAAACAGGTAAAATTTATTTTAATATTAACCAATCTTCAAATCCACTAGATATTTGTAATTCATATTTATATTTCAAAGTAAAAATAACTGGAAATTTAACAGCTGCTGCAGAACTTGATAAATTTGCATTTGAACATTTTTGCGATAAAATGGAAAGAATATATTATCCTGGACCATGTTCATCACTTTTGTATTTTGTAATGACAGATTCTGATTTTAAAAATCAACACGGTGAATTAAGTTGGTGGATTCCTGATTTAATAGATTAAAACTGATAAAAACTCGGGTTATAATAAAAGAAATGAATTGTATAAGACTAGTTTTGAAAGAATATATTCTTGGTAGTGCACTATGGGCTTACGAGCCCAAGAGAAGAGTATTTATTATGTAGAACTCGGCACAGCGGTGGTGACGTAATCGCACGCGATAATTTAAAACCCTCGGGTTTTAATAGCATGTATAATTTTGTGGTGATTATGTAACTACATGGCTTTGTATGATACATATGATTATGTAACCATATACGTTATTATGTCACAAGTACAGGCCATTTTATGTTATAGTTCAAAGTCAAATAACGTCATCAATAATTTTGTAGAAATTAAGTAGCCATTTTGAGTTTTGTTTTAATAATATTTATTTTGAATTTTATTTTAATGAAGTGGTAACCATTTTTTGTTATTTTTAAACTTTTGTTTAAGTGGTCTGATTTTAGTCAAACAACATCATTTTTTGGTTAATTTTGAATCTGGTCTCAAAACCCATGATTTCAGGGTACTTCTGATGGTTTTGTTGTTAGAAAGGATAAATAAGTTGTAAATGAGTTTAATTAATTTTTTAATAAATTATAAATTAATAAATGTTTTACTTATATTTTAAATAATTGACATTTAAGGTAAATTAATTATTTAAACAAAAAAGATTTGTAAATAATTTTATAAATTTTTTTAAATAATCTTAATTGTAAATAATTTAAATTAATCTTGTTATTATTTAGATTAATTTTTGAAGTATTAATTTTAAATTATTGCCATTTAAGGTAAACTAATAATTAGAATACATATAATTTATGTCTATTTTTTAAATTCATTGTTTTATAAATTTTGTAAATTATCATAAATTGTAAATAAGTTAAACTAATTTTGTAATAAAAGTTTTAATTTATTAATTTTTTTGTTTTTTGAAATTTTTTTTAAATAATCGCGCTTACGGTAAATTAAATATTGTTGGGCCAGAAAACAAACGGCCTTGTAAATGTTTAAATGAATCGGTAACACACATGCAAATATAACATGCAGATTTAAACTTAAACCTATTAAAACACCAATAAAACCTACCAAAATACGAGAAAGAAAACAATTAAATATAAAATTATAAAACATAAAAGTAAATTAAAATAATAACAAAGTGCAACAAGATCCGCACGAAATAAACATAAACATAACATGGAAACATTAAAGTTTGACCGAAATTTGACAATTTAATAAAAAATGCGAAATTTCATGAAAATGAAATAATTCAATTAAAAAATCTAAAAGAAAAATTGTCAAATAAAATCTAAAAATAAGAAAATTAAAGAAAATTCCAAGGCCAAATTTTGTTTTACTAAATCAAAAAGAACACGCAAGGTTAGGGTCGTACAATAGGTATATATACCGATTTATTTTTACACAATTTTAATCGTTTTTTAATAGTTAAATCATTTTACGAATCGTTTTTCAAAACTTACAATCGTTTTTAAAATTTTAATGTAAGTTAGAGTTTTGTTCGAAACTCTCTCCACGTTGCACCCTCGCAACCTCAATTGAGCTCTGCTTGGATGTCGGCGTTGGGAGCGCGGTTGTATGATTTTTATTTTATGATGAATGTATCGGGTAAATTATATTTTTATTTTAATAAAATATTTAAATGCATAAAAACTTTGTTTTATATTGTCGAAATTTTTCCGGCCCACAGCCGAAAACACACTACAAGTCATTAAAATCCAACATACTACTCGCAATCGTGTAAGTGCGTGGAATATCGCCAATGATTCGTGCCCGTGAAAAACCCCGGAATGCGGAACGCAGGAGCTGGAACGTCAATATCATTCCGTATAGGGGAAGAGGGGGAATAAGAAATAGTCTTTTGGCTGTTTACTCGTCTCCCAATTTCCGTAAACTCGACCTAAACTATATTCACATACGGCTCAAAATCATCACACGAGTAGTCCAGTGGGCACTCATTAACTATAATATGAACACAACGCGATTAAGATCAACCAAGGAAAAGGTAACGGGGAAATAGGGAAAAATGAAATCGTTGTTATGAACTTAATATGTATATTCTTAACTAAAATAAAATATAACTATGAATCTTAAACTATTATTTCGCGCTATAATCAATAAAGTGGTTGTTATGAACTTAAATGTATATTTGACAAAAATTTAAAAAAATATAGTCATAAACTTTGGAGATATTGCTTCGCACCCAAGCCAATAAAGTAATTATTTTAAACTCTCCTAGTTTTAAATTTCCAATATCGTGTGAAGAGTCAAATTTTACTTGAGTTAACGTAAATTAATGTAGTAGTCATAAACTTCCACTATCACGTTGAGAGTCAACAAAATGTCGTGAGTAAAGATAACGTAATTGCAGTAATGATAAATCTATAATATAAATTCCAAAGTCAATATGATCATTTAGAATAACTAATAGAATAATGTAGCTATAGTAAATTTCGAACAAAAAATTATTAAAGATAACGAAATTTCTTAAATAGGACTCGCAATGTGATATTTGAGGTTTAATAGAACTGTAATGTAAAAAATAAATGGAATTAATGATTAGGAACTCCCGAGATAACGTATAAAATACACGACAATTAAACAGCTCGAAGGTAATAAAATCACTAAATAACAATTTTATTTGACGAATAAATGAGGACCAAAGAAAATCCATGACATTTAAAAATGTAATAACCAGATAAGGAGGACGATAACGCTTCCCGAGGCCACATCCAACCCTAGTAACAACTATCGAACATCCAATATTAAGTCTTCGTTTACTAAATTACTCCAAATTAGTATTAATACTTTCGATAAAAACCAAGGGATAACTGTTCATTTACGTTTTCAATATAAATTTCAAATTGGATTCTGAACACTAAGAATTCTTCTTTTGCAAAACCCCAAACCACGCCAGCATCGATCATAGGAAAATCTCCCTACCACAAATACCATTCAGATAATTGAGAAGCTATTTTTCGTTGACATCGGCAATAATAAATGATCGTTTAATAATATTGATCCATATCTTTATAATGCAGCAAGAGTCTTATAGAGAAATCCATGCCCACTGAATAGAGATAAGTCGGACGTTGATACCACGAATCCCCACGTAATTAACAATCTGGTCAAAAGAAAGTACTGCAATGAATAGACACCAGTTTACCGACGAACATTCCCACACCTTAAACAAAAACAAATAATATACCCCGTTCCTATCCATCACAGAAAGAAATCAACCACAAATAACGATTAAAAGACATTTATTTAACAAATAGTTCCTCCCCAAACTTGAGAAATGCCAAAAGATAATAATTTTTCTTTCACCCCTTTATCCACTACAAAATCGAAGACCTGAAAAAATCCAATTTAAAATTTGCATTTAACTCCGAATAATACCTGTGATCATAACGATTTAACCAGAATAATTGGCAATAAAGTTCAAGCAAAATCTTAAATCGTAAAATGAATCAATAGAATAGAATCAGTGCAAATCGAAAACCTATCCAGATGCGACATTTAGCTCCACGAAAAAGTTGATAAATCTCATCCATTGTGTATGACATAATATAAGTATAAGTGCAAGCACCCTAAATGCAGATAGCACACCCATACACCATGTCAAAGACTGTCTTCAACTGTGAATCGAAGTGACATCAACAAGTACACACCGAGTCCCTACCATCCTGCTAGACACACCGAGATTAGTACCGATCGTGACATTTTACGAGAATGTCACGATCAATAATTCTCGAATTTATCCACACACGACGCATCAACAATTGAGAGATAACATCAGCGGAAGAGTGTGTCTTCCACCAATGGCTACACTGGCAGACACACACGCCCAATCAGCAAATTCACTCGAAGCAATGTCAGCCAGATTAATGGAATCTCACACCAGTATGCACACGTCGCCGCCAGATTACATAAGAAATCCCGATGATTCCGATCGAAAGTTAAGTTTCAAACAAATTTTCGAAATGTATCGCCAACGAAATTACATCGACAAGAATACGACGACCAGGATACCAGGCGAGGACATAGCACCGGATCCAGATTCACAAATTTGGGGTAAATTTTAATTTTGTAAACTCCAACATCAATATACTAAATTAACTTGATTTATTTTTTTTATTTGATTCTTAATTTCACCTACTGATTCTTTGTAGAAACCTTGATTATGAATATTTGATTTTAATAATGATATTATGAATTTTGATTTTAATAACTATTTTTTGTTGGATCATCGATTATGAATTTTGATTTTAATAACTATATTATGAATTTTGATTTTAATAATTATATTATGAATTTTTGATTTTAATAATTATATTATGAATTTTGATTTTAATAATTACTTTTAGGAACATTGAGTATGAATTTTGATTTTAAATTTAATAAGTAAATTTTTGAGTATCGATTACTACTCGATAGAGGGATTTTGTTTTGAAATGAGTATTCTTACTGAGCTTAATTATTATTCAACTTTAGTTCAGTTAATAAGTATTCGCGTTTACGGTTATTCGCTAAAGGAAGGCTGATTTTGAATTCCCTTTGATGAGCATCATTGTTAATTTTATTATGATAGGTGCATATTTGATTTATGATTACTTTTAATAAGCATTTTGATAACTTATCATTCCTTAACTCTCTGTAATAAATATTATTGTTGATTATTAGTTGATAAAGGAATTTTGGTTGTAAATTTTTGTTTCATTTAATAGGTATTTTTTTTGTAGTTATTTAGTGATAGATAAATTCTTGAATTCTAATTTCATTTAACAAATATTTTCGTTAAGTGGTATTGAATGAACAGATTTAGAATTTGTAATGTTGCTTAACGGGATTTTCTTGTTGGGGAATAATGCTTTTAGTCGATAAACTGAATTGCGGTCCACTTAACAAGTATATATTTTTAACGCTACCTTAATACCCGATGAAGGACTTTTCGACGTTAACTTCGCTAAATGGGTTCTATTTTCATTTACTCCAAGATAAATAACTTGTCGATGCAAAATCGGGCTCGACGGGTAATTTTTCGTGAAAAATAACTGATAACCCGATTCTTGATTTAACTCCTCATTCAACGAGTTAGGTATCATTGACGGATAGCCAGTTTAATTAAACTAAACAAGACCTAAGAGATTTCAGGCGAAGGACACGATATTTATCAGCCAGAGAATTGGAAATGATCAACTTAATCAAATCTTGTTTAGGAGAATCAAAGGCCATTATTCGACTTCCCGCACAGGCCGCGGATCGATGGCGACAAGCCATGTGAGATGCGGGCTTCGTCGTGTCACGGCCGAGAGAACTCCGAGAGAATTCCAGCCCAGGAAATTCGCGAGCATGTGGTGTTCCTTCTCGCCCGTCTCGAAGATCAACAGCATCGGACCGATCTTCTGGTAGCCAGAGCCAGATTATATCTCGCGAACGTGGAGGAGGATATTGTCACCGGCCTAATTGCGAGTACTGACGACTACACACCGACGCCCCACTCCTTTTTCAACCGGATGGATGAGCGTTTGAATGTGAATTCTCTGAACCTCAATGTTGCTGTGCCCCAGAGGACCCTTCCCAGCTTCAGGAGAAGGACAGAGAGACCCATCTTTGTATATCGGGAGCGCTCTTATTCTCCATTGGCCTCTGATGAACGCGATGATGGGAATCCCCGAACCCTTCATTTTCAATAACGACTCGATTACGTTTAGTGAAATCAAAAATTAAATTTTGAATAAATAATTAGTTGACTTTCTAATTTTCTCATTTTCCCAAATCGGTTCAACAATATTAACACTTGTATGATCAATTAAATAACTTAAGACTTGTAGACCAGAGATAATTTTATTGTGTACAGATATGGAATCACTGAAAATTCTGCAGAAGGAATTGGAGCACGCGCGAAAAATCAACCAAAATTTCTACGAGCAAATCGTTCAGTTGTCAAAAGAAATCCAGCAAACAAAAGCCTCCTGGATAGAACCAAAGAAAGCAAAGATGCTTTATCAAAGGCTCACAGCAGCCCAAAAGGGCTGGACGGAAGAGAGGCAATTAAATCAAAGCCTGAGAACCCAGATAAAGGGGCTAGAAGTAGCATTGTCAGCCTGCCAAGAAGGAGCGGCAGTGACTTATCCCCTCGTCTTTGCCCCTGCCTAACTGGCCTACCGAGAAGCAACAACCGGTCCAAAGACTACACCGAAGGCTAGCGGTTACTGACCCGGACGAAAAGAGCTGGCTAAACGCCGAGCCACTCGGATCTCAGTCAACCCTTGATTAGACACTCCTAGATGTGTTGTTTCATTTATAAAAAGAAAAAAATATATATATTTGTGGTTACTTAAATATTATTTAGAGTATTTGATAAGTGGTGGATCGCAGAAAGCATTGCGAATACATTAAAACGTGTGAATGAGAAGTTTTCATGGGAATTATAAATAGGAATGATGAAGTTAAAGGTACAAGGGGACCCAAAAATTGAAAGCGAGTAGAGGTCTTCTATCGACAGCTCGTTGAACCCAGAGATCGTTCGGTCAATTATAGCATTAGTGATAGCGCTCACTTTTTGCGGACGATCTACCCACTCGAACACAGTTCCAACGTTGTGTAGCAACGGGTGCCGAGTGGTAAGTGAAAGAAAATTTATATGGGGTTGCCTGGGTAACCACAACATAATTCAAACAAACATCAACACCCAGTAACCCACCCATATATAAACAAATAAAATTTGTAATTAATTTTATAAATTTTGTAAAATAGTTAAATTAATTTACGGAAATGGCTTTTTTTTGAAGTAGGACAATGACGCGCCAGGCATAATTATTCACGTAAGATCACACAGTTTTAATTACATCATGGTTTGAAGATGTAGGTTTTGTGATGTTACAATGAAAACTATGCTTATACCGGACAATTTGACCTCCCTTTGGGGTGGCACGGCCGTTATAAACGCGAGCTCGGCTCACCACTCATTGTGACTGGTAATAAATAAATGCATTCTTTATCTTGTCTCACCTTTACTTCATATGATTAATAATAATAATAATAATAATAATAATAATAATAATAATAATAATAATAATAATAATAATAATAATAATAATATTAACAATGATATGAAAAATATTAATAATGTACCCAATCGTTAAATGTGCAAGGTTTTTTCAACTCATACCTGTTTATAAGCCAGCCTCAAGATTTATCGAACATTATCCCTCTAAGCTCAGCTGATTTAGTCACTGGCATTTAAGTTGACTTAAATTTGTATGTTTGGTATCATATTTTGTTCGAAATTCAATCCTAACCCGTATTGATCATATCGGCTGACTAAGCCGTTAATGTTTAATGTAAAATTAGCTGGAATATGACTTTTTCTTCAAATTCTGACACCATCTTGCAACTTTTCAAAAACAAAACCATCATAAGTACCCTGAAATCATGGGTTTTGAGCCCAGAATCGGCTATTTCGAATAAAATTTATAAAAAATGCTGTTGTTTGACTAAAAACAGACCACTTAGACAAAATGTGCAAAAAAACAAAAAAATGGCGAATACTTCATTAAAACAAACATTCAAAATAAATTAATTAAAACAAAAATACAAAATTGCTTCTTCATTTGAACTTGATTTATGACATAATGGTGTGTGTTGTTGCATAATCAGGTGTGCTATACATACTAGCACACAATCATGCCACCATTGTCATCCGAGCGTCTGGTAAGCTCATAGTGTACGATTATCCAATGAAATCTTTGTTTGGATTTTTTCAAAATTATGAAAAATTGATTTATCTTGTACCATTTGAATTGTCACTGAAAAATAATAATGATTACAAAAGTTCTACCTTTGGAAGTAAATTCAAAGATGAAAATCCTATAAAAATAAAATTTGAAGCAATAACACTTTTGGTTCCATCAATATCTTGTAACTTTAATTTAGAAAATGTTATAATAAATAGAATGAATGAAGATAAACCAATTCTTGTAAATAATTTACAACGAATAACAAAAAGTACTGATGTACCAACAGGAACCAAATATAGTTGGAAACAAACAGCTTTAAATTATAGACATCGATACGTGTTGACTGGATTTAAAGATGAAAAAACTGAAATGACGATTAATAATTCAAAATTTATTCAATTTAATGGTGGAAAAGAAATAAAATCTTTAAGGATTCAATTAAATCCAACTTATTATTCTTTGGATCCCATGAATTTTAGTACAAATGAAAACTATCAAACGAAACCATATATATCATATATTAGTACATGTAAATTTTTTGGTGTTGATCCTCAACTTTGTATGAAAGATTTTAAAAGATTTTGTTTTGGTGTTTCAGAACTAGATGAACAATTATCAAAAAATTGAGTAAATGTTATAATTGATGTAGAAAAAGATGCGGATTTTAAAGCTCAATGTTTTTGTGTAATACCTGTTGAGAAACAAATCGAAATTTACTTAAAAAATGGTAGTTTGATTAATGTTTGTAAACTTTTTTATTATAAAATGGAGAGCGAGCGATTGTTTGAAGATAAATTAGAAAAAATTATTAACATAATTTCAACAAAATATTCAACAAATTTACTTTTTGATTCTAAAGAATCAGAATTCACAATAAGATTTCCAATTACTTTAGAATTAAATCGAGATTATAATTATGAAGTTGGTTTATCATGGTTTACAATTTTTAATATAATTTTTAACATTAAAAAAGATAATAATTAGTTTCTTATTAAAAAATCACATTCTCCAGGTGTTGCTAGTTGATATATATTGATAATAATTGTACATGGTGCATATGAATTAGATGTTTTAGTTGAATTGGTAGCTGATTTAATTAAAAAGAGATATACTGAAAGAAATATTGTTACTTTTTCTCATAATATTTCAAATACAAAAACAAACATGATCATAAAAAAAGTTATAGAGTTTTGTTTATAGAGAATAATAAATTTTGTAAATTTTAGAATTTACTGGTGAAATTTATGAAAATAATACAACTGATGAAACAAAATTATTCACTTGTGAAAAGATTGTAAATATTTCAAACATTACTTCAATAAAATTAATATGTGATTTGGTACAAGGAATATATCATATGAAAAAAGAGATAGCTGTTTATATAATTTTCCATATCGAACTGTTCCTTGTGGATATAGAATTGTACAACAAACACCATCACCAATGTATTTACCATTGATTACACAAACTAATTCAAGTATGAAATTTAGAATTGTAGATCAAAATGATAATTTAATTAATTTTAATTGTGAAAATATTTCTTTTTGTTTACATCTCCGACAGGTCTGAGCGCAAACGATCTCCGAACATTATAAATATATTTAATTCTTTTATTGATTCTTTTATTAATTAAAATAAATGCCATCTCTGAGCTTTCATTGAAGGACGAATTGAATATTTTTCTAAATAAATATGTTCGAGGCACTACAACTAATTTTTATTTACGGGATATTTTAAATGAGAATAATATTAATTGTAAAATAATTATGGGAAATTAAATTAAAAATTAATTGAATTGAGAAAATATAATTTTAATTTACAAACTAAAAAGAACAAGGATCTCATTAGGTTTATCGAGAAAGTCCATAACAGGCGGTATATCCTAGGAAACAAAGATGGTAAAAACATCGAAAGAAATGTAGAGAAACTCAAAAAATTTCAAAAGAAGGGGGTAATAAGGAAAGCTGATCTCAGATGAAATTTTTAAAGTTTCATTTTATACAAGAATTTTAAATTGAACTTAAAATATTGTAATTAAAAATTGAAAAAAATTATTTTATATTGTTTTAAATAAAATAATAAAGAGATTGTTAATTTTTGATTGAAATAAAATTTATGGGTTTATTTACTGATTCTAGACTTAGTTGCCAAAAAACGAAAGGCGGAACTCTTAGCAATATAAAAGTGCTTTAGGCAATACTGTCATTAATAGGTTTCAGGGTGGTGGCGGATTTCAAATAAGTAATATTATCTTTAGGCTAATTTTGTATTAAAAATCTAATTCTAAAGTCAAACTCTATGAAATAAGGAACAAAGATAAGTCTAAAAACGCTCTTGATAAAAATTGTTATAAGTTATTATTTATTTTCTCAAATTTAAAACTGTAGAGAATTTAGAAAAACGAATAAATTTAAGACTGCTTTAAACATGATCTAAATTAATAACATAAGGAGGTATATAATAGCCCGCTGGAGGAACCCACATAGTGCATTAGTTAATTAATAACATAAATTAAACTTAATTATGCAATTACATATTTTTTAAATTAAATCTTTTATGAGATAAAAAATCTGTTATTTTACATGTAATAATAAAAGAAACAATAATAACAATGAATTTTTCATCCAAAAAACTAAAATGCAAGAAATTTAATATTTAATTAAATAATATTAATAAATGTTAATAAAATTATTCCAAATGAATTATAAATTCTAAATATCTTGAATGAAAAGTTAGTATATTAAAACCGAAGGTAAAATTATTTGTAATAAAACATTAAAATTGATCAATCAAAATTGAGATTTACTAATTGGCTTATTTAAAATTATAAATATCCAATTGGCAAACAAGAATTTTTATATTTTCAATGTTTAATTTTATATATTTGAGCGTATTATTAATACTTTGCCTCTATCCAACCGAAGCCTACCAGACTTTTCAAACAAAATGTATAAAATTATTATATAGGGAATTCAATGAAAAGGTTCCTTTTGCAAACAATTTAACTATTAGTATAACTGATATGATGATGAAAACGGCATATTCTAATTCATTTGATTCTTTTGGCAATGACATTTACTGGTATTACAGAACGAATTAATTGGAAGCTCTATCCCAATTGATACTTTTGCTTGCCGAATGTTTGATCGTTTGTTAATCTGAAAAATAAGATTATATTTAATTCAAATTTATTATTGATTATAATAAAGTTGCACTTGTCTGTTTTCGTTTTATTTTCACAAAGTTTCACATTTTATATCCCTTGATATTCATGCGTGTGAGGAGATAAGAGGGAGAGAGGCTGTTGACCCCTAGATGAGGGAGATAAAAGTTTCTATGTAAATTAAATGAATTATATTTATATAAATATTGCATCTAAATATTTTCCTGTATAATTAATCGTCAGCTTTGACATGATCATTATAATTAATTTTAAAATATAGTCGTACTAAATTAATACTTTTTCTTTAATTTCAGTAAGCAACTGTTCAATACTGTCTAATTCAAAACTTTCCCTTAGTAAAATTGTTTATTAACAATAAACCAGTGAAAAAAGACAATAATCTTTGAAAATATATGTTGATGATAATATTCATATTTCTCTAATAATATCAGATATATTCATTTTCTACCTTCAACCTTTGATCTATGCATAATATCTACAAAGGAAGAATAAAAAACACTTCATCCCACCATATCAGAAGAAAAGCTGTTACAAATGATGTAATTCGGTAGATTATTTCATTAATGACTATTTTTCGCATCCTATTTTTATTACTAGAATGTTATTTTTCGAATCGGAGCAGTGTGTATACTAGGTAGTATGACCCGAAAACTCGAGAATTAAGCTGAGATTTAAAAATCTTAACTGAATTCTCTAGATTTCAAGTCATACTACCTAGTATACTCACTACTTAAAATTTATTATTTTAAACAAAAAAAATTTGATAATAATTTGATAAAAAATTTGAAAATATTTACAAATAGGATTGATTCTTAGGATTCTTAACCTTTCTTTTCTAAAATAATAAATCTAAAAGTAGCATTATTGGAGAACTTAGAAATCCAAAAATCAATTTCATTAATAAAACTAAATCCAGATTTTTTATATCAAGATTTCTTTTATCTGATTCTTATATTTGCAAAATCTAAATCTGTTAAATTAGTTCCATATTTTTTTATTTAAATCATCTACTCTAGAAATGTATGGAATCAAATAATTTCCATATGGAAGTGTTGTAATTCCATCTGATAAAATATATCGTTTGTCATCATAATTATCTAAACAATCATTGTATTTTATTTTTTTACTCGTACATTTTTTAATTTCTTTATTTGTATTTGCTTCCCAATGCACTAAATCTAAAGCATATTTTTGTGATCTAAAAGCAACAAGATCTTATATTGGATTATCAGGTTTTTCGTCTAAAAATTTCTAAAAAACATCGAATTAGTATCCATCAAATGTAATGATATTTTATTTTTAATATATGGTTGTAAAATATTATAAAATGTTTCATACACTTGAAAATACAATTATATTGATTTGTCCAGTTAGAATTCAACTCATTGAGACCAAATGATGGCAACCAAAATTCTGCATAAGTCTAAAATCAAGGAATAATTATCAATAATATTATTACCATCATTATTCTAAATATCATTATTTTTGATATTTAACTCCTAATTATTTTTCGTTAACGTTTTGGAAGTTAACAGCCTAAAATAACGTGTACAAAGTTTATATAATTTCAATTAGATTGGATGCGCTGGCTATTGAAATGTTTGCAAACTAGTAAAGCTATTTAAATATGTATCGTTATTGATATTAATTCAATAATACGTGAATCAATTTTTACAAGAAAGAAATTTTGAGTATTATTTTGGACAACATGAATTAATGCTATACTAGTTTCCAAATTCCGGTTATCAAACCATATAAAAAAGCAACAAATCCATTTTAAAAGAAGTTATCCCTTTCTGTCGAAAGATTAAACTATAGCTTGTAGTAAATTAAACAGAAGGTATATTAAACAAAATCAGATAACCCTAAAAGCGATTTGACAGAAATCATGAGAATAAATAAATAACATGCTACATCTACAACTTTGCAAGAATAAATTTTGATTATTATTTACCTCTTGTTCAAGATTCTAAGCAAACAGCGATTATGAACAAGGTCTGATTTAAAAAAATTTCTATATTTATGTTGATGAAAGTTTAATTAAATTATATATTTTTCAAATTATCAAAGCTTTATAATTAAAATTTGCCTTACATGAATAATTTATATTCTGCCGACTTATAAATGGTTTTCTCATAAATTTTTCTCTCATAAATGGTTTTGTTCAAAACTAGTAATAATATGAAGTACTTGGAAAAATTCCATCCCTTGTTGAAAAAACAATTGTAACATTCTGTATTGACACATATATTTTTATCTATCACTTTGATCACATATTAGTAGTATGATATGAGCCCGTCAGATATAGATCAAACATACACTAGAAAGAATATTAGACTAAATAATTTTAAAATTAGATCTAATAAGTAGGTCAAGGTCGTTTTAAGGTTATTTTAAAGTCAAATTTCATTTATAAAATCTATATAGATTATTTAAGTAGGTCGTATATTTGAAACTATATAGATTATTTCAATAATAATAACACATAATCAATATAGTTTATTTAATTTATAATATATATACGATACATTAAGTGGTATTTAGTACATTTCCCAATAGTATACTAGTTTAGAGCTAATGGTTCTCATCAGTATTATGCGGGAGGCAATCAGATTTCTCTGAGAGCCAGGCAACTGTTTAAACAGTGTCAAGTTAACACTGATATACACTTATACAGATGCACTGGACATCAAATAAATTTGCAAAGTTTAGTTTGAGGGCAAGAAAATACGACAAATCTTTATCATAAACCTCCGTTCACTTGAAATCATGGTAGATACAATAATACCTCTGTGGACTACAAGTTAAACACAGAAACTAGCAAAAAACTATCAGATTACCAAAACTACTTGAAAAACTTAATTTCATTAATCACTATGTCTGATTATATTCAAAGAATATACGATACGTTAAGTGCTATACAATACATTTCAGAATAGTAATATTATAAATCTCACATAATTAATATAAATATTATACAAAAATTAAATATTATAATTCTCACAGTTCTATTATAAAATTATTATTAATATGATTATTTTTATTATTTTTAAAAACTAAAATATTATTAATGATGAGGGACAAAGTAATTTAAATAATTAAAATTTAATGGTTATCAAATAATGTAGGAAAATTAATAAAAAACAATAAAATTGAAGGCAAGAGATGACAAGATAAAGTACATGCTTTATTATTGCCGGGCCTACTGAGAGGTGACCAAATACCTGTACTAAAAGACACTGGGAATTAGTTCGATTGCATAAGGCTTGTCTCTCAAAAAAGTACCTCGGCGGCATAGCACAAATTAGCCCTAGCTTGTCGGGGTAGTTACACATTACACAACTTTCATTGTGAATGCTTGGACAAGACAAAGCATCAAAGGCACTATGACCAAATTAGTAAATGTTTTATTACTAACAAAATAATTATTTGCAAAGGTCTACGACTAGCTAGATTACAGCCGCCAACCACGACGGCCAGCTTGCAAATACTAATTTAAAAAAGCGTAAAGAGGACCCACCAAACCCCATTATATTAAAAATACAATTATATCTAAAAAACAAAATATAATCAAAGTTTACTAATACTTAAAATTAAATTAAAAGTTATATAATTATGTAATTATTAAATAAACAAAAACTTTAAAATAAGTATAGTAATTTATATAACTTTTTATAAATAAAAGCTTATCAATATTAATTTATAAGTTACACTTTAACTTGAAAAATTTAAATTGATTTTAAAATTTTAAGGTTAAAATTTAGAGTTCAATTTTCGTTTACATAATTAGAGTTCTCATTGAGATTTATTTTAAAATATTAATGAAACTTTAATTTAAAATCTTGTATGCTCGTGATCATACAAATGAAAGTTTTTCAAATGGATATATTTACCTAAGTCGATGATGCAAGGTGTAATAATATCGGGCATAATTACCAGACTAACATTTACCAGAGTACTGATAAATTAAGATCTAATGAGTTTTAGTGAGGTTCAATAAAATTAGTGGGATTGCATGGGTTATGATGGTATAATTTGGTTAATTTATGTAGGGTTAAAGACATTTTAACACTTATCAGTTGGGAAAAATTAGCACTCGACGAGTAAATTTACATTGTTGGGTAAGTTTGTATCGTGTTGTAAATTGGTGTTTGATATGGGTCTAAGATGGTAATTTTAATGTGGTTAAATAAATTAGGGCAATTAAATGGATCAGTGTTTGTGTAATTAAAGTGATGGATGGTTTTATACTGTGGAGTTAAAAATGTTGTCCAATAGAGGAAACCATTAAAACCCTGGTGAGTACATAACTACACATACATTTTGAAAATAAACATGTACTACTTATACAGTTATTGCATTCGAATTGCGTAGATTAATTATAAAATCATCAAAATGTTAAACTTCATTAAATACATCAAGCAGCTTTGATACGCAAATGAAAATGACTTAATAGAAAAATAATGCAACAGATATCGTTAATCATTCAGTTTCATCAACAGTTTTATCTATTAGTTAGCTAAGTAATTTAAAGTTCAGTTTAGTTTTAATTTATAATCTACAAACCCGAAAAAGTAATAATGGGTTTTGCTTATTTTATAGTCCATTCCATGAAATCGCTCAGCTAGTAATGTGAGATTCCGTCTCGATTATAAAAACATGGATATTTTTCAATAATACATGAGAATTTTATGTAGATTTTGACTAAAACAGATGAATGGTTTGGACATCATTAAGATGATCTACTATGTTAACGAAAGGTCTCAATCTCAAAAAACAATCACAAAATGGGTCCGCGACGAATTTAATAGTACTAAAATATGGGTGTTTGTAATGAAAAATTAGATATTTCATTCATTTTTTCTTATCATAAGTTAGGCACATATCTTTATATATCACAGGGCAATTAATTAAAATTTAATATTTTATTTGAGAAATATTTGTGTATTAGTCAAAACGTTCATAATTTTCTTTGGTAATTATTTAAAACTGACATTTTCTTCTTATTTACTTTGAATTATTTACAAGAGAAACATGGAAATGTTCTGATTTTTTACTAAAGAGAGCAGATTGTATAGTACTCATAACGATGTTGCAGATAGATTGGAATTGTAGTTAGATTGGATTCGATGATTGTTGAATTTAAAGCAACAAATTTCCAGGTTGATTTAATGGTTTTGCAGATGAGGTTGATGGTAAAACTTCTGGGTGATTTTTCTTTTTAAATAAATGACTAAATTTAGTATTTGTATCTTGAAAAAATTGCATTTATATGATTTTAACAATTATTATTTCCAGTTTTTCTATAAGCTAATAATTTTCTTAATTCATAAAATAATTCACAAGGATTATGAGATATAAAATAAAATTTAAATTCATTTACCAAACCTTGTCCTTTATATTTTGGTGATTTTACAATATATGATTGAATTTGGTCACAATATTTATTACTGATAATATATAATATATTTAGTTATACTCGAATATATTTCAATATCAGAAATTGGAACAAATTATTCCGCATCTAAAGGAAATGCATTTCCTTCAAGATTAAAATAACAATATGTATAATATATAATATATTTAGTTATACTCGAATATATTTCAATATCAGAAATTGGAACAAATTATTCCGCATCTAAAGGAAATGCATTTCCTTCAAGATTAAAATAACAATATGTGTGAAGAATCTATTAATGACAGTGTGACAATATATATATATATATATATATAATACATGTCTACAGCACATGCCTCGTTGGGATAAATAATAAACAAGTATGTAATCCGAGAACCCAGGCAATCAAAGTAATCAATCAAACATACAGGCAATCATAAACATTAATTATAAGGGTTTACATATAGGAGACAAGGAAATCAATTATCCCAATACAATTATATCACAACCGGAAAAGCGTGAATTATGTAAAAAGTAAGAAGATGATTATGTTTTGTGTATTTTCCTTCTTTCATGTTCTGTTTTGTGAATTTTGAAATGTTTTTAATAAAAATTTTACAATAATATTTTTCTCGAAGTGGCATACTATTTAGTATACACACTACTAATCAAATATCAGTTTTATTATTTTTGATGGTAGTTAAAATTAATTTTATTATTATTATTTATTATTATAATTTCCTCAATTCAAATATAAAACAAATGATTGCAAATTTATTTGTATATCAACAATGATGAAAGGTTTGAATCGGAAGAAAACAATTATAAAACATTTTTATAAAATAACTAATTAGAACAATGATATTTGTTTCACTAAGATTTTTTGTTCAAATTCGCAGTTATTTTATGTATTATTTGCAAAGCAAAAAAGAAAACAAAAGAATATTTAATGTTTTAATGACTTTTATTTATTTCTCATTAGTTATCAAAACATAAATTACTAACAGTAATTGTGTAAAGAATTCTATTTATTTTTGTGCAAATAGAGCAATCAACAACCCAATTACTCTTTATAAGGTATAAAACTAATAATTATTAAGCACAATAATAAAAATTGAAGAAAAATTATTTTTTACACAAAATTGACAAAAATTAAAGATAAAATAAAGATTAGAAAAACAATTGGCTCATAGAGATAAAAATATCCAAATAAGTCGGTTTCAACTGAAAGGTATTTAAATGACCTTAAACCTAGAGAGCAAGATTTTAAATTAAATTCAACCTTTTATAATTTAATTTATAAAAATCCAACTGAATTAGTATTAATGTAAAATATTTTCCTTGAATGAATATAGAGAAGATTATAATAAATCAAAATATAAACTAATGAAATTGATATAATATATAAACTAAGATACCTTGTGTCGATGTACCAAAAATAAGAAATAGAATTTATGACAAATACCAAAGTCAAAATAAATAATTGCAGATCAAAGTCATGAGAGATATTTCAAAAAAACAGAAATATAAAATGTATGATCATGAAAGCGGAGTAATTTAAGGTTGTTAAACTTAAATATAAAAACTTAATTTGTCTTTAAAATTTAATTTAAAATAAAGAAATTTTAAAGTTTATAAAAATTAACTAGATTTTTACATAATTTACCCTTTGAGTGTTGAATTTTATTTTCAAACAAAACAAATTTTTTTGGAAGATTACTTCATGATAATCATTTGACACATTTAACAAATAATTTGTGTTAAAAGAAAATTAAATTTATAAATAGTTGAATATTTTGGTTGAATATGATTGATATTCAAAGACGTTTTATTTATTGATGATAACTAATAAAAAGTTTTGATAACAAATGATTTATTGATGGCTATTTATATCTAATTATGTTTTCTAGAACCTTTTAAAATTTTCTAGAAAAATCTGGAATTTTATATGATGATCTGTAAATTTTGTATGATTCTTTAACTGACGAGATTTTCTAGAAGATTCTAAAATTCTCTAGTAGATTCTGAAATGTTTTATGATGATCTATAATTTTCTTGATTCCAGTCCCAACTATATTTTCTTGAAACAATAATTTGCAAATTTGGTTAAGAGATTTCTAATTTATTCAAATTTATAAGAAAAAACTCAAAATATTTCCAAAGTAGGTTTTACTATTTTTAAAAATACTCAGGTTCTACTTATATTTTCTATGAGGTTTTTCTACTCATCTATGAATATAATAAAAAATTGTTTTATATCTCAAAATGTTTGTTATTATAAGTTCTAAATAATGAAACTATTTAAAGATTACCTTTTAGATGTTTCCAATAAATACTTTTAAAACTTGATTAAAAAAATACTTACAAAAACTAGATTAAAAATATAAAAAATTACCTGTAATTCATAAAATAGAATTTATCTTCAAAATAATTGAATCTAAATATATTGAACAATTAAAATACGTTTCGAATTATTAAGTTAACTAAATTACAAATTAAAATAGTAAATCAAAACATTTTACTTTAAATAATTTATTAATTTAACTAATGGAAATTTATTTTCACTTTAAAATAGAATTTAATGAAAACTAATGGTTTAGATTTCTAATTTGAGTAAAAATTTGTTTTATAATATTTCTTTATTTAGGTTTCTAATTTAAAATACTAATTTACATTTAACTTGAAAATTTTTAATTTAGTTCGATATATGCAGTCTAATTTAAATGATGATTTGAATAATACCAATAACCGTAATTGATGCCGGATAAATAAATTCAGGTATAATGCAATAACTTTATTAAATTAGGAATATATAATATATATACGATTAGGATCAAATGATATTTGAAGTTATTTTATAATCTTTAAGAATGATTTAGATTTAGTATGACAGGTTATAATGGTGTATTATGATCTAAGGGTAGCTGATGGGAAACCATGCCACAACAATTTGCTATGGAAAGACTGCTGTTATGGTGTTTTTACCAGAGGAAGTTATGCTATGATATGGTAATTTATTGAGCCTAAATAATCGTTAAATATGTTGTCTATTATGATAAATTGAAAACTATGGTATGCATTTACTTCACTTTATCAGTTAGATGATGACTCTCACTTACATCGTAAAATAGGTTTTTTATAAAGAGTAAAACGGTTCTAAAACGATTTAAAAAAATAATGCTGAAATTATGTAAAAATGAATCGGTAAATATACCTATTGTATGACCCTAACCTAGCGTGTTCTTTTTGATTTAGTAAAACAAAATTTGACCTTGGAATTTTCTGGTATATTCTAATCTTTAATTTTATTATTTTGAGATTTTATTTGACAATTTTTTCTTTAGATTTTTAATTGAATTTTTTTTAATTCAAATTATTTCATTTTTATTTCATTTTCATGAAATTTCGCATTTTTTAATAAATTGTCAAATTTCGGTCAAAATCTTTGGGTTTTCGTGTTATGTTTATATTTATTTCCTGCGGATCTTGTTGCACTTTGTTATTATTTTAATTTATTTTTGTGTTTATAATTTTATAATTAATTGTTTTCTTTCTCGCATTTTGGTAGGGTTAATTGGTGTTTTAATAGGTTTGAATTTAAATCTGCATGTTATATTTGCATTTGTGCTACCGATTCATTTAAACATTTACAAGGCCGTTTGTGTTCTGGCCCAACACAGGAATAAGTATTCACGTAACATCACACAGTTTAAATTACATCATGGTTTGAGGGAGTAGGTTTTGTGATATTACAATGAAAACTATGCTTATACCGGACACTTTGACCTCACTATGGGGTGGCACGGTCGTTATAAACTCGAGGTCTGCTCACCACTCATTGTGACTGGTAATAAATAAATGCATTCTTTATCTTGTCTCACCTTTACTTCATATGATTAATAATATGATTTATAATATGTTTGGTATCATATTTTGTTGAAATTCAATCCTGACTCCGTATTGATCATATCTGCTGACTAAGCCGTTAATGTTTAATGTAAAATTAGCTCTAATATGACTGGAATATGACTTTTTTTCAAAATCTGACACCATCTTGCAACTTTTCAACAACAAAACTATCAGAAGTACCCTGAAATCATGGGTTTTGAGCCCAGAATCGACAATTTCGATCAAAATTAATAAAAAATGATGTTGTTTGACTAAAAACAGACCACTTAGACAAATTGTGCAAAAAAACAAAAAAAATGACGACTACTTCATGAAAACAAACATACAAATTAACTTAATTTAAAAAAATTCAAAATGGCTTCTTCATTTATACAAAATTACCGATGATGTCATTGGATCTTGAACTATGACATAATGGTATATGTGGTTACATACTAGCACGCAATCATGCCACCATTGCTGTCCGAGCATTTCGCTAGACATACCCCTCCACTTGGGCTGGTAAGCTCATAGTGTACTATTATCCAATGAAATCTTTGTTTGGATTTTTTCAAAATTATGAAAAATTGATTTATCTTGTACCATTTGAATTGTCACTTAAAAATAATAATGATTACAAAAGTTCTACCTATGTAAGTAAATTTAAAGATGAAAATCCTATAAAAATAAAATTTGAAGCAATAACACTTTTGGTTCCATCAATATCTTGTAACTCTAATTTAGAAATTGTTATAATGGATAGAATGAATGAAGATAAACCAATTATTGTAAATAATTTACAATGAATAACAAAAAGTATTGATGTACCAACAGGAACCAAATATAGTTGGAAACCAACAACTTGAAATTATAGACATCGATACGTGTTGACTGGATTTAAAGATGAAAAAACTGAAATGACGATTAATAATTCAAAATTTATTCAATTTAGTGTTGGAAAAAAAATAAAATCTTTAGGGATTCAATTAAATTCAACTTATTATCCTTTGGATCACATGAAGTTTAGTACAAACGAAAAGTTTCAAACGAAACCATATACATCATATATTAGTACATGTAAATTCTTTAGTGTTGGTCCTCAACTTGGTATGAAAGATTTTAAAAGATTTGTATTCTAAATTTTGTTTTGATGTTTCAGAACTAGATGAACAATTATCAAAAAATTGAGTAAATGCTACAATTGATGTAGAAAAAGATGCAGATTTTAAAGCTCAATGTTTTAGTTTAATATCTGTTGAGAAACAAATCGATATTTAATTAAAAAATGGTAGTTTGATTAATGTTTGTAAACTTTTTTATTATAAAATGGAGAGGGAGCGACTGTTTGAAGATAAATTAGTGAAAATGATTAACATAATAGTAGTATGATGTGAGCCCGTCAGATAAAATCCCCCGCGGCTTACGTAATATTACATAACACCTGACCTCTGTGCACGGTGTTACTACATGGAGATTGACCTCTGTCCACTCAGCTGCTACCTAGTAATTGACCTTTGTCCACTGTAGTTAGGTGACCTCACGATTATGGCACGTACCCACTGGTCATTCACTACCCTGAGACACACTTATTACACCATACACACCAATTACCTAATTCACATTTGTTATGTCACGTAGTTGTGGACCAACACATTTACCTTCCACACACAACTATCTTCTAGAACCTTCCACACACCTAACTTCTAGGACCTACCGTTCTTAAACTGTTTATACACACTAATAACTGATCCACACCGATCAGCACAGATCCACATCGATCAGCACAGATCCACACTATTCAGCACAGATCTACACTGATCAGCACAGTTCCACACCGATCAGCACAGATTAATATTCTAAAACAGTACTTTATCATTTCAAATTATATTATAAATATAATTGGTACAGCATTGATTAATCGATAGGAAAACATACTATTCAATCGAACATAATTTCATTAATCGTTTTAAATAAATCAACAAAACCGAAGTCATTTAAAATTATTATCATGTTGAACTTGTTGCTAATCACCGATAATTAACTTATTTCATTTAAAACTTATCCTAATCTAATTACATGCATTGCTAAACGATACAATTACCATAATTCATTACTCTAAAGTTTCCTTATAAAGAATACTTCAACAATCTTTCCAAATCTTTACATATAAAAGTTGTAATTATAACGATTCAAGGAAAATCAAATAGATCGATTAGAAGATTTGCATGTACAACAAATATTGGTTACTTAAGGTTAAAGTTGTTCCTCAAACGAGAATAGGGACGAGAAATCATCAGTTGTTTACTTTTAAAAATTGTAAAATTGCTTTAAGTAACAACCATGATAAACGTCGATGGGTAGGTAAAAAACAATTTTTGCATTCGGATATTATTTAGGTATCAATGCCACTGATGTCGAAGATATTTAAGGATTTATTTAAATAAATGGTGTCTTAAAAATGTGTGTCTATTTATTCTATTGTTTTGTAATTATTATTATTATTATTATTATTTTTATAGAATATAAATCAGAATATTTTATTTGCTGTAAATTTTAAATTTTATAGAAAATGGTAAAGTATATCTTGTATAATTTAATTTTTTAATTTTGTTAAGTTGAAATTTTAAACTTTATGAATTATTTTCTTAAAATATTGAATTTTGTAAATCCAGTTTTCAAATTTAAGTTTTGAGTGACTTATCTTTAATTAAATAAACTATCAATATACTATAATTGTTGTAAACTTAAATTTTCATAAAAATTATTAAAGTTTTATGATTATTTTGATAGAATTATTACGCAATATCCTACTAAAAAAATAGCCAGTAAGCTAAATAATTTAGGATTGAATATTTATTTTAAGACGAGTTTGATGTTAATTTATTATGTCGTTATTATGATGTTAATTATAATTTTTTTATTATTTCACATGCAAGTAACATATGTGAAATAACACCAGTATAACAACACAAGTAAAATATGTGAAAATAAATATCAAAAATAATTATTGCTCAAATGTGTGTGTTAAAACATCGATATGTTACAGTTTTTATGGAAAACCTTTAATGAAAATATGTGTTTTTTTCAAAGATTTATGAAATATTTATTTTATGGCTAATAATGTGTATGTGTTAAATCATAAAAACAGTTCAATATTTATGTAAAGTTTGAGATTTCTAAGAAAATGTACATGATTTATGATACACACGTGTTTTTGATTGAAATATGTGTGTTTGTTTTACCGATATAAAAGAAGTTATAAACAATTTTTAAGAAATGATACATAATTTATGATTCACATGGGGATTTTGTTGAAATATGTGTGTTTGGTTTACTGATAAAAGAAAAAATATGGACGAGTTTTAAGAAAATACACCTAATTTATGATACACATTGGTTTGTGATTGAAATATGCGTGTTTGGTTTACTGATTAAAGAAAGATTCTAGACAATTTTTAAGAAAATACATATAATAAGTGATATAATTTAAAGACATTTATATTTAATTTCTATTTTCGTTTAAAATTAAATTTATTTTTGATAATAAGGGACTAACTTACTTATAATCAAATATTTAAAAACCTAGGAGCTAATAGTCACAATAATAAAAATTTAATATAAAATAGTTAAAAACAAAGGACAAGATGAAGTGTATTCTTTATTATTGCCAGGCTAAGTGGGGCCAAAACGTACCTAGCTTGTCGAGGTAATTACACAACTTTCATGTGCGGTAGCGACAAAGCGTCATAAGCACTAAATTAATTAATGTTTATTACTAACAAAATAATTATTTGTATACTAGCTAGATTACAGCCACCAACGACCAGCTTGCAGATAAAATTTAAGAAAGAGTAAAGATATTATATTTAAAAATCAAACAAATAATTCATCCATTTAAATTTTCATATATTTATTGAAAATGATTCAACTCTTAAAATTATTAACTCAAATATGCTAAAGGTGTGAATAAAACTGATATAAAAAAATAATAATATCTACCACATTACTAGAAATTAAATGACTATCGACCAACCACTAAATAAGTTGAATTTCTAACAAAGCTTAAAAAACTACACGGAACAGGTACTGATAGATACCGATAAAATCTACTAAAAATCCAAATATGTATGTTTAATTGTTGTAAAATATTTGTTTTTGTAAAAATAACACTTATCCTTAAATTATGATTATCATGTGATTAGAATTTGATTAAAGTTGTTAGAAATATTTTAAGTTGTAAAATTTTAAATAAAACTGCTTAATTTATAAATAATGTTAGTAGTTTGAAGAAATTTTAAAAAAGACCTTCAGCAAATTGGTAAGAAAAATAGTAGTTTTGTGTAATACTAAATAAAATGACTAAAGTTTTATAATTTTTGACATGTTTTGATAGATCTTTAATAAAATTTGTTAGTACTTTAAATAAAAATTAAAAAAAAGTTTCAACATAGTAGAAAATTGTAAAGAAAATTATTCAGAAAATTGTCAAAAACAACATAAGTAATGGGTAACATAAATCTTTTAAATACTAGTCAATTTTAATTTTTAATTAAATTACAAATAATAAAATCAAATAAATACTTGAATACAAATAATAACATGAATCAAATATATTCTTAGAACCGAACACGTATAGTATATTTTATTCAAATTCCAATTAACCAAAGTCTTATTGATATATTTTGATAACCTTTAC
The DNA here is from genome assembly GCA_022537955.1 of Schmidtea mediterranea. Taxonomy (NCBI): domain Eukaryota; kingdom Metazoa; phylum Platyhelminthes; order Tricladida; family Dugesiidae; genus Schmidtea; species Schmidtea mediterranea. The sequence continues at coordinate 77,520,463 of CM039681.1, forward strand.
TCTCAACCGATCATTTCTCTTTAAATGACAATAATTCAAGCTATATTCATTATTTTCATAAAAAATCACCGACTTAAATCGATATTCAACCGAATAAATTTCTTGAAATCCCCTTAAAATAAAATTTATCTCGTGACCAATCCTTTCCCCTTAAAAGATCATAGATCCTCTTCTTAACCAATCCTTTCTCTTTAAATGACAATATTTCCACTCTCTCAAAGGATTTACACACATATTGATATCTATCTGAACAAATCCCCCTAAAAATATTATAAATTCCTCCTCTATATTCTCCTTTTAGAAAATATTTACCCTTTGAACACAGATATTCAACAAACTCAACCCCCTTAAAATTGACAACAAACTTGTTCTTAATCGATTATTTCTCCTTAAAATATCATAAAATTTCCTCTAAACCAATTAATTCCCTTGAAATGACGATTTCCCCCACTGCACCAACAATATATATATATATATTTTTTGTAAAAACCTAAAAGGTCAAATTTCTTTAGAAATCTTTATTTAACCGAATAAGATCCTTAAAAATCCATCATTCGGATCATATTTACTATATGTATTCAAAAAATCAAATTCACTTAAAATTATCATAAAAATTTGAATTTTACCAATAAAAATAAATTTTCTTTAAAGTATTACAAAATTGTTATCGATACCCAACATTTTCCGTCGAAAATCACCACAATTTGATTCTGGCAACAAATTCTATCAAATACAAATTCATCAAAAATGAATAAAATCGAATAAAGTCTATGTTTCCCACATAAATTAAATTTCACTAAATTATTGTAAAATCATAAAATATATATCATGTTGCTCAAATAATTAAAATTAATCAATAAATCAAGTATAAATTCAATAAAAATTACCAGTCAACCCATAGAGATATATCAATGATTTTCATAAGTATACTGATAACCACAGTGGGCATTCCCTTAAAAATCTCTAAATAATACTACTTTTGTGATTAATATCCATAAAATCAATAAAATGAAAATGAAAGTAATTATTGATCCCCTTTTTTACACTGTAAAATCAATTAAAATTTTAGGTTTCACTAAAATATTTTTAAAAATTAACTGATTTAATCAACTATTTAAATATTTACGCGCGCGCGTTCATAGTTTTTAATAACTATTCCTCCGAGAATAAGTGTCCATCAAAATATATATATCCCTATTTAAATATAATTAATTGACGAAATCTACTCAATTGCTAATAATTTTTTAATTGAATATAATAGTAATTCATCCACTCTTAAAATACAATTCATTTTCAGTGAATATTTTCATTTTTTAAGTATATTTGTTGATCAGTGAATAATTCAGATTCCATTTATTTCAAGTATTTCCCAATATTTAATTGATATTTCATCTCATCATTGAGAAATTTTACCGTCTAATTTATTATAAGCAATTCTCGATTCACTGAATATTTGTTAGCTTCAATTCATATTTTTTCACTTTAATGATTGCTTTCCTCTTCAATGAATATTTTCCTCTTCGATGTATATTTTCTCCATTCAAAGTATATTACCTTTGTATGTTTTTAATATATCAATTGATATTTCATCTATTTAGTAGATATCTTTAACTTACCCACTTTTTCCAGTAATTTCAACGATTTTAGTCACTTAATGTACTCTCTCACCAATATTACTTCTTCACTGAAAAATTTCTTTATAGAATATAATCTCTACTAATTAAAATTCCATTTGTTGGCTTGTAATTTTCAATGAAATTTAATTAAATTAATTACATCTTTCAATAGATTAAGTTGTACTCGACAAAAATAAAATAATTTTAGGCTATGTACATCAATTTGAGCTTCTAGGGAAATTTTATGATAATTTTAATAATATCTAGTTTTACGAGGTATTTATTTTAGTAAATTTTAATCATCTTTGTGAATTTTATGGTTTTCTTTTGAATTTTAATGTATTTGGGGGATTATTATGTTTTTGTAGAAATTATTGAAGAAATGAGGGTAAATCTAGAATTTTAGAAACACTTAATTTCTTGATAACTTAATAGATTTGACTTGATTTTAGGATTATTTTAAATAAAAGTTTATTTTAGGCACATAATGTTTAAGAAACATTAAAGATAATTATTGATTTACTGATTAATTTTAATTATTTGAGTAATTTGATATATATTTTATGATTTTACAATAATTTAGTGAAAATTAATTTATTTGGAAAACATTTTTAATGAACTTTTTTTTGCTTGAATTTGTTGCCAGAATGAAATTGTGATGATTCCTTATGGAAAATGTTGGATATCGATATCAATTTTATAATACTTTAAAGAAAAATTATTTTCTATTGTTAAAATTCAGATTTTTATGATAGTTTTAAGGGAAATTGATTGGTTGAATACATTTAGTAAATATGATCCGAATGATAGATTTTTAAGGAGTAGTCGGTTAAATATGGAATTCTAAAGAAATAAATACTATCGATTTTGTAGGTTTTAAGAAAAATATGTGTATTGTTGTGCAGTCGGAGAATATGACATTTGAAGGGAAATGATTGATTAAAAGTAAATTTTATGATATTTTTAAGGGGATTGAGTCGGTTGAATATTGTTATTTTCAAATGGTAAATATTATCTAAATGTGGATTTTTATGAAAAACTAATGAATTAAAATGGGAAATATTGTCATTTAAAATGATGGAGGAAGTAAATATTATGATATTTTAAAAGGAATTTATTTCGATTGATATCGATAAGTGGGTAAAAAGATGGTAGAAGTATTGTTATTTAATGAAAAATAATAAGTTGAGAGTAAATTTTATTTTAAAAGGAAATGATTGGCTAAGAGAGCAATTTATGATAATTTTAAAGGAACTAATCGAATAAGATCAAGTTTATTGAAATTTTTAAGGGGGTTGAGTAGGTTGAATATCAGTGTTCAAAGGGTAAATAATTTGTAAATAGAGAATATAGAGGAGGAATTTATAATATTTTTAGGGAGCTTTGTTCAGATAGTTATCAATATGTGTGTACATCTTTTGAGAAAATAATCTGAAAATAATTAAATTTTTATTTTTATTTTATAAAAAGTATAAAATATTTTAATTTTTTCAAACTTGAAATGGAGAGTAGTGTATAAACTGTAAATGTAAGTGACCTCGATTTGGTGTTTTGTGAATCCGTACACTACTCATAATTTAAAATAACTACCTTGATTACTCAATGACGAATCAGGATTAATTACATCATTATGTAATTAAAAAGCCCATTTTTTATTATAATATAATATATTATTACACAACTCGACTGATTTCTTTAACCTGACTTTATTCAACAATTTTGAAGGTCCGCGTTAATAACTTTAGATAACCCTATTGGATTAAAATCAATTCAAATTCTTTCTGTTTAATCAAATTTTTCATTATCCCTAAATAATTTTAACAGATCAATTAAAACTCTAAAATCTTTTATAAAACTTTGTATGATTAACATTTTAATGGAGACAATATGTCACAAAAAATATCAATAAATTTACAGTGAAATAGATGGGTAACCTCCTCTAGTTTTTGCAAATATAAATTAAAAAATAACAAACATTTTAATATAAATTCAATTAAAATCATTTATTCATTCATTTAAATTTATTTACTTTTACATTTAAGATAGGGAAATTTTCAGTGAAAAAAGAAATATTGAATGGAATACACATTAAATTGGGAATTCCTTCACTGAAAAAGATATTCACTGCAAAGACGAAATATCGATGAAGATGGTAAATATAAGTTGTAATAGGAGAGGTAAAACATTCATTGGAAAGAGTAAATAAACATTGATTATTCATTGTACGATGATTCGAATTACTCAATGTTAAAAGTGTTGGGGTCGTCGGTGAATTTGAATAGGATGTATTGTCAATTTGACTCCAAGCGTCCTTTTAAACAACAGTAATAAACTCCAAACGATATAAACTTTATTGATTTAAAATGACTCAAAGAATTATCCGTTACAGTCACAACTTGGTGCTTATTACGACCCTTCGGGAAGAATAGCACTTTTCGGATCAATTGGATTTCACAATCACTTGACTACTGTGACGGGTTTCTGAGATCGGTAATTCTGATTTAGTTGCTTTGCTTTGACTTTGCTTAATTTCTGTTTCAAATTTCTCTTTTCCTTGATTTCAACTTTAAGTTTTCTCAAAATTTCTCTTTAAAACCTTGCTTCAATAATTTTCTGTAATTTTCTCCTTTCCAATTATTCATCGAATTCTGTCAAATTTCTCTCTAATCTATTTTTCTTTCCTTAGTCCAATTTCTCTCCATTCTAGTTTCGATTCCTTTTTATACTCCGTCACACAATAATACTTATTAATGTCAAATAGAATTTCCAATATCTTTTACCGCTAATTCCATTTGGGCCTCTATAATCACTGACAGCTGTCCAGATGAATAACTTTTAGAGATGCCCTTTCCCAGATTCTCAAACAACCTTCCTTCCCGTATCTTGAAAGGGCTTTCGAAATAACGTGCAAATTTTGCTTTTATTTTTGTTTTCCTAAATTTGCACTCGTTAATCATAAATTACCTTCTTTTATTCAATTGTCTGTTTTTTATTGATTTTCTCTTATTCCTTTCTAGTTATTCGACATTTCTTTTTCATTCCCTTTTTATTAAGCTCCAGAACCACATCTTACTCACTTATCATTGTTTAACCCAATCATTTTATTTGTTTATTAATTATTTTACTCTATTATTTATGTATCCTTAACAAAAGATAGAATTATTCATTGAAATTTTATTGGTGTGGAATAATGTTCTAGAATTAAAACCAATTAATTTATGACACACACATACATAGATACATTTAATTTGAAATGCTTATGATTAATAATAAATTAAAGATAAATTATAATAATGAAGATCTATTAAATTTTTAAATAATCCAAGGCTCCCGATAAGTTGTTTTTATATGCACAATCATGCTGTTTTAGGGCATTTATTCCAAGACATATTGTTAAGCTATTTGTCCATGGGGCATAGTTCTTATTATTTTTAGAATTTTTATTCTGTAGGCGATTTAAGCTAATTTTAATTTGAAGCTTTTTAAGTGTAAAAAAATACTGAGGTTTTTTTATTGAAATAATTTTTAGGGTTTTTTTTCGAGAAAGATCCTTAGGCATTTTATTGAAAAAATAATTTTAGGCTTTTAACCGAGGAAATATTTTAAGGATTTTTATTCGAGAATCAAAAATACCCCCTGACTATTAATCAATTTTAATTTAATTTTTTACAAACTCTTTTTCGAAATTAACCAATTCTCGTTCTGATTTGTTTAAATATTATAAAGAAATTGTGAACAATTTGAATTGGATAAACAATCTTTATAAACAACCTGTTGTTGTTTTATTTTAATAAAATAAAAAAATATATACATTTATCAATTAACACTTATTATCTTAAGTACTTGTAAACTTCAGTCCCAAGCCCAAAAAATGTCGTTGAATAAACCACATTACACATGATATGCAAAGAATAAATGTTTAAGCCTTCAACAAAAACAACGTCCGAAATGAATTCTTTATAAGTCAATAGAAGTCTTTTCGTAGGAAATGTTTCATACCCACTCATAATATGCAGAACAGACATTATTAAAAAGCCTGAATAAACAAAACAAACCATTTAAATAAAATATTTGTAATAATTTAATTGCTAATTTATTAATCTAAATAATCCAATGGAAATCTATGTGGACAATTCTCTATTTTGATTGGTCAATTTTCATTTATTGTTTTTTGAATATTTGTATTATCTTGAATTATTTTACGGTTTTGTTTTGATATGTCGACAATGAATATTTCGAAAATATTTGAAAAATAATGAAAAAAGCCGCGAGTAAATGAAAATTCACAAAATTTAAATTTTTTCAAGTTTTTAGGTCAGTATTATAGCTGTCTAATTTAATTTTATTATTTGATTTTTGATATTCTAAAATCTGAAAATGCATTTGTCAAAATGAGCTAGAAACTGATTATAGTTTGCTTGAAAAATTAAGTTTAAAATGGTGAAGACTTTGCAAGATTTTAGAAGAAAAAATATATTATTATTTCAAATATTATTTTTAATTTGTATCTATAGGAAATCTTTAAATATATACAGCATTTTTTCAAGATTTGACCATTTGTCTCATTCTTCTCACTAAATTTTGGTTTGTTATTATTTTGTATGATTGAATAAAATAAAAAGCCGAATAAAAAGCTTACATTATATGCATAAATGTTTTATAATAAGGAATATTACCATCCCCACAATCATAATAGATTATCGCTTATTAATATAACAAATTACGTACCTCGCCTTTAGCCAATTAAAAATTTTCAGAAGGAATATCAAAACTCTTAATTTGTGTTTTGTCAGACGAAGATATCTCCTAGCTAACTCAGGGCAGCAGTCGCAATCACAATGACAGCAACGCGGTTCCAAGCTAGTGTGAAGAGTGCGGCCCGGCTCGCCGATAAACAAATTCTGTCAGCAAAGGAACTACTTATACATACAATATCACAACCATACTACCGTATTTAATAAACCTAAGTACTCTAACAAATAAATAATAATAACTCACATTTTAAATTAATGTTTATAAAAAAATTCTCTCTCGATAGAATAGTTATAGCTATTTCTTATAGCTATATTATCTTTTCTGAGGATTTGATTAGAAAAGTAATCATAAATCGATTTGTTAAAACCTAAAATAAAATAGGCGCTTGAGAATTGCCCCGCATTTTTTAAATAAATTTTATTATAGGGCATTTAATATTTTTAAAGATGGATTATCAACCTAACAAAAACTCAATGATTAATTTGAACTTATTGTCACTTTATGACATTGTTCAAACCAAGGAAGGTGCCATTAGATTTTTGCAAGATAGAGGTATATTAAATCGACGCAAAGGATGCCTAAACAACCACGAAATGATTTTATCGATCACAGATGAAAGAGAAAGATGGAGATAAAATTTATTTTAAAAATGTGGGGCAATTCTAAACAAGCGCCATAAAATATATTACTTTCATAGTAATTAGAATAAATTTTCACATCTTTATTTAAAATTATTAGACTTAAAATTAATTAAATTTTTAAAGATAAAATTGTTAGATAAAATAATACGTATACATTTAACATCTATTAAAATACAAAGATTTACTGTAAAAACAAAATAATAATGGACCAACAACTATATATGTTGAATTTCTGAGAGTTATTTCGACGCTCTAAAACCTAACCCAAAATACGTATTACTAACGTGATAATCTTATGTATTGATAACATGTAAATGGACGTCCATTTATCATGTTACCAATTTTTAGGCAATTTTTAATACCCCCTACCACCCTTGTCAACACTTGTCAAACTTTTAACAACCCCTTTAACATAATTATATTAAACTATTAATAATTATAAAAACTATTAACATTTTACAGGATTGATTTACATGTTTAAAATAGAAAATATAGAGATTAAAAAGGCAATATATTTCATACGGAAGAATTTTGAAGGCTTTTAACGATCGAGGTAGAATGTTTTCAACTTGCAAATACTGGCTGAAGAAAAAGGAGGGAAATCTGTACAAGTCGATCTGAGATTATTTTGGTGAAATGAATCTGTCGGCGATAATCTCAAAATATGAGCTTCTAATCTGTTGGTAATAATTTATATCATGCAATTTCGCAATTTGTAAAAAGTGTTGATTTATTCTTATATCATATACCATATAAATAAGTAGATGTGGGCCATCCAGCATAGAGCGTTCTGATTGGCTGACGGAAAACGATGACTCATCGATTGATGACTTATCCTGTAGAGAATGAGGCAGTGGTTACGTGCATGTGATGCATATATGTGTATGACTCATGGTCTTTGTTCTTCAGCGGTTCAAAGAGCTCATGTCAGGGTAAAAGCATGAGTGATATATATTTTTCAAAATTTTTCAAAATCAAAACAAAGACATACCCCCCTCTAGGAAAAATTTTTATGACTCATAATTTTTTCGAAAGTTTTTCTATCCTTTTTGTATGATGAATATTTTTCATATCAAAGACATATCTAATGTTTTTTCACATTCTATTTGTAAAATTAGTGTTTCATAAATGATGTAAATTTTAACGCTACTTAATTTCATGTACAATGTTTACTCTATATAAACATTAAAATTTATATATTTTTAATTAAATTTTAAAAACATATTACATTTTTATATTTTAGTTTAACAGCCTTGAATAGCATTTCAGTTACTCCGCTTTTGTGATAATACATAATCACATTCTATGTTTATTCGAAATATATCATCTTTTTGATCTGTTTAGCTGTAGTTTTATAAATTAATTTATAAAAGGTTGAATTTAATTTAAACTCTAACTCTGGACGTTTAAGGATGTATTAATATCTTTCATTCAAAACCGACTTATTTGCATATTTTTGTCTTCTTTTTTGAGAGAATTAAGTTTCTACTCTCTTTATGTTATCTTTTATTTTTGTCAATTTTGTATGATTAATTAATTTTCGTTTAATTATTTATAAGTGTACTTATTAATTATTTATTTTATATCTGATCGACATTATGTCAATTGTTGATTGATCTATTTGCACAAAAATAAAACAAATTCTTTACACAATAACTGTTGTTAGTAATTTATGTTTTCATAACTAATACGAAATAAAAAAAAGTAAATAAGTAAAAGTAAAAATAAGTAATAAGTAAACATCTTCCAGTCGAAACTCATTTTCAATATTTTCATAACTTAAATTACATTTATTAGTTATTGAATAATTAATAATTCAAACTCCTTTGACCATATACATCATAATCATCATTTGATAATGATTTCTTTTCAAAATTCAAAGATTTAAAAGATCTTAAAGTGTTATAAATAAAATGATAACTTTCAATGATCTCAATATCTTAACTTTTAAATTTATCTTGAAAACTACTCTTTTTAATATTTTGTTTGGAGCATAAATCCTTGAACTTTACAAGTTTATTGCAATCAGCCATTTTTAATTCAATATATGAAATCTTTCTAATTAAATCAAATATTTCACCATATTTAATAAGAAAAGCTACTATTTTCAAATTACTACTAAGTCAAATAAAAATTGATCAATAATAAGATTTTGAATATTAATATCCTTGACTGAATATACTGAAAATGCCTTCTGAGCTAATGAAATCAAGCCATATCCAAATTCAAGAACAGATTCATCTGGATTTTGTTTTCATTTATGAAAAGTTTTTTCAAAGTATCTTCTAATAATATTTTTACGTCAAGAAAATGTCGGGTGATGAAATGCAAATAACCTCTAAAAACTGGATATTTGGAATATGTGATTCACGATTTAAAATCACTGTAACAATCGACATGAGAAAATTTATTAGTCTATATGAATCGCAAAATCAAGTAATTGTATAATTAAAAATGTGTTTTATTTTATTATTTAGTTTATTTTTTTGAAGTAATTTGGAACTTTATCCAAGAATAAAAAATAGTTTGGATTATTGCACACCAGAGTTACAAATATTTACCATTTCACAGGTAAAATATTGAAGAACTTCTTGAAACACACTATGACAACGTTCACGGATCTAGTAATCGATGTGTTACAAATTGTATTGTTTGTAAAGACTCAATGAGAGTAACATGTTTAAATGGATGTCCATGTTGCCACGATTTCAAACGTGACCAAACAGTTCATATATTTTAGCCGGAATGCGTAATGAATATTACTCTGACATTTTTTATTGAAAGTTTTTTAATCGATGATTAATTTTTATTAGTAAATCAGTTTTGCAAATTTTTATTCTTAGACAACTATTTCTTTTTAAAAAAATGAATATATAAAAAATAAAATTAATTATAAATTATAATTTAGGCGTTTTATTCGGTTGTTGATTCAAACCATTTTTTATGCTTTTTAATCAAGAATTTATTTTTAGGCTTATTATTTAGTAGGCGATTCAATCCAATTTTATTCGAGAAAATTACTTGGGCTTTTTAATGATGATTTAATTTTTAGGCTTTTTATTCGGTAGGCGATTCAAGCCAATTTTTATTTTTAGAATTCTTATTCCAAACTTTATTTTAAAAAATTAAAATTTATAAAATAAATAAAAAACTTCATTAATTCGTTGAAAGAAAACTTAAATTTAAAAAAAATAAATTTTAACACCTCAAATATCCCACGGGGATTAACCTTAAACCAAATATCCTATCGGGCATATTCCTCATTTTAAACTACTGGTGAAGATGTTTTAAATAACTATTTTTTAAACATTATACATAGATTAAAGGTTGAAGGTAGAAAATGAAAAAATGTGATATTATTAAAGAAAAGTGACTATTGCCTCCAACAGTAGTATGATTTGTCACCGCTAACTCAGACCCCCTGGAAAATATCTAGGTCGAATCCAAATTTTATGTATGTCACAAAAATATACATATATATATATAAAGTTTTTGACACACATACAATTCCCTAGAGTGCCAATCAAAATAAAGTAGGTCACGAAAAAATTTCAAAGTTTTTCTAAGTATTTGTAAACATAGCCGAATTTTTTGAAAAATTTAAATAGAGAAATTCAAAAGTTTTATACGGAAATACATACAAGAAATTAATAAATTTATATGATATTTTAGAGTTTTAATAATTTTGAGGATTTTTTAAGAAACCTTAAGCAAACAACTTTACATTGACATTGTGATATTATCAAATGTCAACATTACTACATGACAAATATCCCAAATGACAAATATCCCAAAATTTAAAATCCCTAAAAAATTTTCCACAAAATTAGTTTCCCCTAAAAATATTTCCCAACTCAACATTTTTCCGAATATTTAAAAACTTAGAAAAATTCTTACAAATATTTACGAATATACATTCGAGGAATTCAAGATTATATCGAATTTATGGTTTGTTTGATGAATTTAAGTAATGAACAAATAAACTTTGATTTATACATTTAGATGCTATCATTCAAAATCTTTCCCATTGGAAAAATATCTAAACTCAAATTATCCAAACATTTAAAATCCCTAAAAATATTTTCCATATCGAAATATCCCAAATTTAAAATACCTAAAAATAATTTCTCAAACTCAATATTCCCTCCAATTTTTCCAAGTGTAAAATCTTGTAATTTTTTATAAAATTATTCACAAACCTTGAACATGATTTGATTTGACAATGACAATTACCATGCATATTTATTAAGATTCTAGAAATTAATAGTTTTAATTTTACATTTTGTAATCATCAAAATGAAATTAATTCATCAACCAGCCCGCCCGCAAGCACGGCCGAAGGCCGCCTGCTTGCCCTTGGCTGGTGTCGTATTTTGAATGAGGATATACAAGATTATTATATATAAAAACCTTTCCTTTGGGAAATCTATCCCAACTCAAATTTCCCAAAACTCGAAATCCCTAGAAAAAGTTTCCCAACTCAAAAGATATTGAGGTTTGGTTTTATATTTATTGATTAAATTAACAATTTAAATTAAGGTTACAGAGTTATTTATTAATTGAACTCTAACCTTTTCTATATTTGATAGGCTTTTAGAATTAAATTTTGTGGATATATCTCTACTGAAATTGGAGAAATCCTTTAAACACCCATTAGTTGATGGTTTTGTAGACTTATTTGGATTCAACAAAACGTTGATGAAATTATCGAGTTGTATAATATTTTTAAATGATATTACCCCTACAGAATTTAATATGCTCAGTGTTTTCTGGTTATGTATGGAATTCAGACTTGGAGAATATCAAGAGATTATTCAATCTTTGATGATTAATTTGGATAAAATAGAAATACAAATCATAAAACAATTCGAGAATGCAAGAAAAAAGTTTCTTACATGCTCGATTTGCCAAATTAACAGAGTATCTATTTTATATTTACCTTGTGGACATATAATCATTTGTTCTTCTTGTTTCCAAAGCACTACTCGTAAATGTCAAATTTGTGATGTAAATACTGAAGAAAATAATTCTGTGTTTATCTAATTGTATAAAATAAATTTTCTTTAACTGTTTTCATCTATTAAATTTGGTAAAATCTTTAATTTTAACTGATTAATAAATATGTTGCTTATTTAAATTTATGTTTTAACCGTAGAATATACTTTGATTTTCAATAAATATTGACTTTATAAAACCATATTTCGTATTCTTAAAGTCTTATAAATATGTATCTAGATATTTATAAAAACACCATAGTTATTTTCTTGATAACCATAACAGATATCTCTATTAATTTACAATAAACAATATTTTAAAGATATATAGAAAATTGTCTAAATGTTTTAAAAGTGTATTTAATACACTAAATTAAGCAAAATAATCTATTCATTAGTAAGATTTAGTTAAATAACGTTTGTTTCACAAATTATTATACTTTAATTCTCTATGGTTTTGTTTAATTTACCATAAAAACCTTTTTTTTTCTAACAACAATCTATAAATTGGTTATGATTTCATTAAATCAATACATATCTCTAACACTTATATTTAAATTGCTTTTGCATGTCATGTGATTCTTAAAAATTGCTACTTATTTATAACTAAATTTCGATAGACTTGGTTAATAATACCTCAAATAACAATTTATTTTAAACATACTTAGATAATTTATCCGTTGATTTTATAACTTGATCCAAATGATAACGTATTTCTAATAAATATTAATAGGTTACTGATAAAATTTCGTAAATGTTATCCTAAATATTTATATATTTCTATCAACTATACATGTATTTTCTAGAAATTATTAAATTTACCATAAATATTATTATATTTTAATTTAAATTGATTAATATCAATCTAATATTTCTATTCCTTACTAAATTATCTAATGTTTTGGTAAATGTCACTCAAAATACATGTGTTATCTAAAATACTAAATGATATACAAATGTTCATGTTTTTGCTATCTAATATAACTATTTTGTTAAATGTTGTGTAGAACTGATTTTCGTAACATATTGTTTAGGTGTAAATTTGATAAAACTTTCGTAATCTAAATTTATCTCAAAAATACTTTAATAAATACAATTTTGGATTGGAAAAGTTTTTCAATGGATTTTGAGATTTTGGGGATTTTTTTCAGTTTGGGAGGCTTTTTTAAGGGATTTGGAGTTTTGGGATATTTTTCCTATGGGAAAGTTGTATCATGATATTATCCTTGTATATCCTCAATGTTTAGTTGTGTTCAAAAAAAATCCCTTGAATATTGACATTAACTTGTTTCAAATTCCTCTATATTTATCGATGATCCACTTTAAAATACATGTAATGTTCATAATAACATAAAATTTCCAGTGTATAAAATATTTGTTTAAAAGTTGTATGTATTTTGATATGTATATATTATCATTATTTTCTATATAAGTAAATATTTGACAAAATTTTTCTAAGGTGGCATACGGGCGAGCAAGCAGATGGCCTTTATTCTTGCTGGCAGGTGGGTGGGTTGATGAATTAATTTCATTTTGATGATTACAAAATGTAAAATTAAAACTATTAATTTCTAGAATCTTAATAAATATGCATGGTAATTGTCATTGTCAAATCAAATCATGTTCAAGGTTTGTGAATAATTTTATAAAAAATTACAAGATTTTACACTTGGAAAAATTGGAGGGAATATTGAGTTTGAGAAATTATTTTTAGGTATTTTAAATTTGGGATATTTCGATATGGAAAATATTTTTAGGGATTTTAAATGTTTGGATAATTTGAGTTTGGATATTTTTCCAATGGGAAAGATTTTGAATGATAGCATCTAAATGTATAAATCAAAGTTTATTTGTTCATTACTTAAATTCATCAAACAAACCATAAATTCGATATAATCTTGAATTCCTCAAATTTATAATGTATAGCCTTTTAAATTTTCGTAAATATTTGTAAGAATTTGTAAGTTTTTAAATACTCTGAAAAATTTTTAGTTGGAAAAAATCTTTTAGTGATTTTAAATTTTGGAATATTTTCCACATAGTAATGTTGACATTTGATAATATCCAACTGTCAATGTAAAGTTGTTTTCTAAATGTTTCTAAATGAAAAATCAACAAAATAATTAAAACTCTAAAATATTATATAAATTTATTAATTTCTTGTATGTATTTCCGTATAAAAAATTTCAATTTTTTCGTGATCTACTTAATTTGGATTGGCTCTCTAGGGAAAAGTATGTGTGTAAAAAATTTTATATATATATTTTCGTGACCTATATAAAAGTTGGATTCGACCTAGATATTTTCCAGTGATTTTTGAGTTAGCGGTGACACATCATACTACTCTCAACATTTATTCTCTAAGCTAATTTTCTATTTCTGATGGTTTATTGTTAATAAACAATTTTACTGGAGGAATGTTTTATCAAGCTGTTTTGGATTAGACAGTATTGAACATTTTTTTAATAAAATAAATATTCATATAATTCCACTATATTTTTTAATTAATTGTAATGATCATGTTAAAGCTGACGAATATTATACGGAAATTAATATAATATTAATATAATGTTGGGCTATAAGCCATAATTTAAACAAAAATGAGAAAATTGGGTAAATTAAAACAAAATAATTAATGCGGTTTAGAAATTATCAATATGGCTGCTGTAACATAAGCACGTACCGCAAGCAGAAATCAAAAATTAAATAAAACATTAAATAAAACAAAATAAAAACATAGCAAAATTAAATAAAACAAATATTAATTAAAATCATTGAAAATTGGGTAAAACGATAAAAGATAAAAGGAAAAAGGGGGGAAATAAAATTATATAGAGATAAATAGAAGGGAATGCGGAGCGTGATATGAATAAAAATAAAATAAATGGAAAATGGGAATCGCGATTTGAACTGAATAAAAATTTACGGGGAGTAAAATAGCGTGGAAAGCAACATTGCCGAACGATGTGTTAAATATAGATAATTCTTACGACCATGTAGATAACTAACAATTGTCGTAAAATAAAATCAAAAGAAATAAATAACGAAAGATAAATTGAGAAATCTGCTACAAAGACATAATAGAGAACAGAACAATCAAAAGTATGTAAAGAAAAGAATTTGTCAGTCTAAAATAGAGAAGTATCAACCAACTATAATAACAAGCCAACAATTTACAAATAGAGAAAGGCAAAAGAATAGACCGAATAAACAGCCGGAAATTAACCCATACGCAATATTAAGAAGGCAAGTTATAGAACAAATTAGAATAATAAGGGAATTGATTGTGAAAATAACAAAACAGGATGAAGAAATTATAATGTGGAAACAAAGGGTAGAAAACATAGCAAGAGAGAGTGAAACACTAATGTCAACAGTACTCAGACTGAAGGAAGATGTAAGGTTATCAAAATTAAAAATAAACGATATGAAGTAAGAGCATACCTCACAATATTGATGATGATGAAGTTAATAAAACGAACAGAACTATACTGATAAAAAACGAAGAGATGGAAATAGTGAATAAAATAAAACAGAGATAAGAAAGTGTGAATAAATGTGACAACAATGACAAAGAAAAGCTGAAGAAGACAAAAAACCTTAAAACGAAACAAATGAACCACATAATAAGACGAACTAAAAGTTATATGAAAAAAGGATAGAAGAGTTCAAAAGAGTGATAAAAGAGAAAATGAAACAAGAAGCCAAAAAGGAGAAAATATCAAACCTGTCATACCAAAATCTGAAAGCGCAAAAGGAGAAAACTAAGCAATATAAAGAGCAAGCGGAAGGATGGGAAGAGAGGTCAGAAAAAAAATGAACAATTAAAATAAGTGAGAGAAATTTACAAAATTTATTAGAAACAAAAAAAATAAAAATAAACCATGGAAAAGTATTATTAGAATTGGTAAACAAAAACAACAACTAATTAGAAAACGAAGTGTATGAATTGGGTAGAAGCAGAATCGAATAAACTAAACATAGAAACGAATAGAGTATCCAAGCAAAGTCATAGATGTCGCATACGCCAGTTGCTTAACTGAAAGATAGAAAAAATAAGAGAACTCCGAACCCAAGCGGAAGACCAGAAGATAAAAACTAGTCACGAAAACATAATATTGGAGTTATTAAACAGAAGTAATGACCAGCTAAAAGACAAAGTAGATGACTTAAACCAACGAAACATTGGAAAAACAAAAGGGTGTCAAATATCTTAGCAGGTAGCAAAGGCCACTTACCATCAATGCCAAGCCGATGGGGAAAGGAAACAGGAAGAAGAACTTGAAGCTCAAGTTGAACAGGTCAGAAGCGAGATCAGAGTACGAGAAGAGTTATACCGCACCAAAAAGGAACAGATATTTCAAGTGACCGAGTGGTCGAAAGTGATGGAAAAGTGTGAGAAATGGTAAATGTACTAAAGAAGCAGGCAAAATCATGGAAGCAAAAGTACGACGCAACAGTGAAAGAACTGAAAGATTTAAGACAGAAATGGACATCTTTTGATGATTGGAGGATGTGGGAACAGATAGAAAAGATTTAGTCAAAATCAATAGTCAATGGTTTCAGTAGAGGAACCTGATAAAGGCGCTAAGGGAGAGTGTCAGGTATTGAGTTACTAACGAGAAGAAGTAGAGAAGGAAAACAAATGGTGGAGGCGACAATTGGATATAAGCCAAGAATGGGAACAAAATTAGAGGGAAAACAATGGGCAAACAATGTATTGAAAGACCAATGGCAAATGGAGGTAAAAAGAATCCAAAGGAAATATAGAAAAAAAATTAAATCGGGCATACAGAAGATTTGAAAAGCGAGCAATTAAACAATACTGAAAGCCATTTAAACTCAACCAATGAATTCAAGCGCTAGCAAAAGACAATGAAAGACAGAAGAGAGCGATTGAAGGAAAAGACAAAATTATCGCAACGATACCCGGAAAAAAAAGAAGTCGCCTTCTAAAAGCAGAAATGTAAGTAAACCGACATGAGCGAGAAAAAGACTCATAGCTAAAATAACAATCAAAAAATCCAAGTTTCAATAAAACAAATGAAACGGTGGCTCAAACTTACCTTCGACTTTACCCTTACCTTCGTCATCAATTCAACTTTATAACCAAAAAAGATTCAGAGCGACAATATCCGGAAGCAAAATCGAAACCAAATAGAAGCCCTGGAAAGAATTAAAACCCTGAAACAAGAACTTATCCGAATACAAATTCAATGCCTGAAGAAAACCCCTTTGTAGAAACATCAATCCACAGCTAACCAGAACAATTAACCACTCTTATCAATTACAACAACTTCTCCTGCTCACCCAATCAAAGAAAACTCGAACACTAACCAATCTCGAAACTTTCCTACGAAGCCTGGTGGTTGTTGAAACCAGCGCAATCATTATCCTAATCTTCATAACTATCTATCGAATCGTAAAAACCAGTTGAAAGCTGCAAATGCAAAGAAGCTGCAAGTCTAAAGAAAACCCAAATCAAACAATCAAATTCAAGAGAATCTAAAAGCAAAAACACAATATCCCAACAATCAAAGAACCAATTCTTCCAGTTCAAACCCAACAATCGAGAACCAATCAAAGACACCAAATGAAGATGACATCCCTAATCCCAACTACATAGATTAATCGCAACCCAAAGTGGCATTTACTATAACTATTATTATGTAAATACGTGCATCCTAATTGTGACATAAAAATGTTCGATGTATATATGACCTACCGCCTATTGTGGTTTCTGCTTGAAGCTTGTAAATTGGCATTACTCTGTTTCATTAATGCGTAAAAGTATTAGCTCTATATGCGTATGTATAAAGTATGCGAATGTGGCGGCTAGGCCAATGTTGGTCTAGATCGAGAAATTAGGGGGCGCAATTTAAACAACCCCGGGAGTGGTTTGTTAAGCTATAAGCCATAATTTAAACAAAAATGAGAAAATTGGGTAAATTAAAACAAAATAATTAATGCGGTTTAGAAATTATCAATATGGCTGCTGTAACATAAGCATGTACCGCAAGCAGAAATCAAAAATAAAATAAAACATTAAATAAAACAAAATAAAAACATAACAAAATTAAATAAAACAAATATTAATTAAAATCATTGAAAAGCCTACAGATGCAGAAAGAAACACAAAACCAAAATATAAAACCACCAAAACCTTGCAAAAGAAGGTGTAGAAAATACATAGGCAGAAGCGGCGAGCAAAAATTTAAATATCAAAGGGTAAAAAGCGAAACAATCATAAAGAATGGTTAAATAATAAAAAATAAAAATTTACGAAAATTTAGAAAATAATATCGAAAAAAAGAGAAAAATAAAATATTTAAAATAAAATTAAAGCAATAAAACCCCCCCGAAAAATAGCCGAAAAAGGCTCAAGATACTCTGATTGGTCGCACCCAGGCATGAAATCACTATATATACAGAAGTCATTTTCATCATTTTTAGACATTTGGTAGACACAAAACTTTTAGACATTTGGAGAGAAATTTTGGAGACACAAAATATTTAGAGAGTTTTTGAGACAATTTGTTTCAGACAATTGTTTAGTCAATTCTTATGCCAACGTATGACAATTTTTCAAATTTGGATGCTTGACTGATTGTAAGTATTGTTTTTTGTAGAAATATATTTTTTAAGTTAATGTTTTGTTTAATTTAACTTATTCTGGATAGACGCGATGTCTTTTGGCATCGCTCGGCAGGTCCCCCTTAACTTATTTATATTCATTTATATATTAATTTGTGGAAAGTGGTGGGCAATATTCAATTTCCCCAGTTGATTTTGAAGAATGTTGATGTGTTGCCTTGTCGCTAACCACACTTCGGTGTCTGCCTAGTCCGGTCAGGTTTCGTTGCACTGATCGTGGGGTAGGACTCCGTCGTAATTCACCGTGGCGGCCATTGCGAGTTGGTCGGAACGGTAAGAGTGTAAACTGCAAGAAGATCGCCATAATTAAGGGGATAACATTTGTGTAAAGGTTTAAGTATGAAAATTGAATTTTAAATTTAACTCCTGCCGATTATTATATTATCAAAGGTACAACTAGTGATAGAAATTTAGGTCAACGAAAGTATAAAGTAGGGTTAAATCACGTACATTGTTTGATAATCATCGCGGGGGAAAATTAAAATAAAATGATACATTTTGGCATAGATCTGTGAGATGATAATATAGAGATTTACGAATGGTAGTAACTGTGGCGACCATAGGAAAGCAAATATGAGTTGTTGGACTAAAGTAATTACATCATAATAAGGCATTCATTTCAATCTACCATAGGCTAGCATTTGTATGAAACAAGGAATTTTCCATAAAATAAGGGCGGAACGCTGCCTAAATTTTTGAAAATTATTTTAATAAATAAAGAGTAATGATGACAAATTGATATAGGAATTGTAGAAAAAGATGAGTATGGACAAGCGTATAGATAGAAAGAGATGTAAGACCTTCCATCGGCAGTCAGGAACCCGAAAGTGAAAATATCATGAGGAGTAGTTCTAGAAATGGAGCTCACCTGCTCATGAATTTTCAGCTGCTATATACAGTACCAACATGAACTTGCTCATGGGTATATAGTGGTAGGATAAATATTGTGGGGCGTCTGGGTAAGACAGCATAGACCCAAGGAAATGTCCTTACGTATGATGAAAATTATTTAATTAATAATTTTTCTAAACCTGAAGTTTTCAAACACCCATATGTCGAAATAATTCATCGTTCTAAAGTTGTTGGGGGACAATCTATTAATTTTATTTTATTAGAGAGCCTAGATTCTTATCATTATATCGCTGTTACTAGATAAGATAGGCTTTTAAATTAAAGTTTTATTTATTTAGACCTGGTAACATTCAGGCTTTGTGAAAATTTGGAAGGTATGGTCCATCATGTTCTCCATGTCGGCATCGATTTTTTAAACTGTTCGACTGAAATCTGAAGTTTTAAAATTTTTGCACGTTATGAAAGTTTTATCCTCATGATTAACAATTTGAAGGTCTTAGTTTATGTAGAGCGCACTTGAAATTTTATCTATGAAAGTTGCGAACCTTATTATCGGAAAGAAATTAAAAGATCTAGCACCTTTTTGAAGGTTTTGATACAGACAATTAAACCTTTGAAGGTCGAAGGTCAACATAATATAGATCACAAAAAACTGAATCTTTACACCAAAAATTGTGACTCTTAAAATACTCTTAACATAAATAAAATTATAAAAGTTCTTTGTTAAATGACATAGTTTGATTTTTTTTTACCTAAAAACTAAGGTAAAAATTTTCAGTAATAAATGGACTTCGAAAATTTTTCGAAAAAAGTATGACTTATATTATAAAATCACCATAAATAAAATCACTAATGTTTTCATTTGCACCCTGCATACTCAAATTTAAGGTGTTCAATGTATCTAATATATCACTGAGAATATTCAATGGATTCTTTTATCAACAACAACTAAACATTGAGAATATACAAGGATAATATCATGATACAACTTTCCCATAGGAAAAATATCACAAATCTCCAAATTCCTACAAAAAGACCCCCAAACTGAAAAAATTCCCCAAAATCTCAAAATCCATCCCAAAAATTAATTTTTATTTTTACAAGTTGTTAAATACTTAGAAAATTTGTCAATTATATATATATATATATATATATATATATATATATATATATATATATATATATATATATATATATATATATATATATATATATATATATATATATATATATATATATATATATATATATATATATATATATAGAAAATAATAATACATGCATATCAAAACACATACAATTTATACAAATATTTTATACGTGGAAAAGTTTATATTATTATTAATGTTACATGCATTTGGATTACGCAGTATTGAACATATTTTTAATGAAATAAATATTCAAATAATTCGACTATATTTTCAAATTAATTATAACGATCATGTTAAAGTTGACGATGATGATACGGAAATGAATTAGACGTAATATTTTTATAAATACAATTAATTTAATTTATATAGTAACTTCTGTGTTCCTAACCTAAGAGACAAGGACCCCTCTCCTCTCCTCTCCTCGCCTCTCACACGCATGAATATCAATTTATCCACTTGGTTTATAAGATTTGCAAATTTACGCACACAAAGCCAAAAGAAGCAAGTGCAATTAATAATAAGTTTGAATAAAATACAATCTTATTTTTCAGATTAACAAACGATCAAACATTCGCCACGCAAAAGTATCAATTGTGATAGAGCTTCCAATTAATCCATTCTGTAATACACGAAATAGTAATTGCCAAAGGAAACATATGAATCAGTATAGGCTGTTTTCATCATCATATCAATTTCAATGACGGTTAATTTGTCTGCAAAACGAACATGTACATTTAATACCGGATAGAATAATTGTAGTTTTTTTGTTTGAAAGGTCTGGTGGCCTCCGATTTGATGGAGGCAAAGTATTAATAATACGCTCAAATATATAAAACTAAACATTGAAAATATAAGAATTTATATTTACCTATTGAATATTTATATTGTTTAATTGGTTAATGTGTAAATCTTATTTTTGATTGATTAAATTGTATTTTTTTATTCAGATAATTTTATCTTCTGCTGTAATATACGAATGTTTCATTAAAACAAATTTAGAATTTTTATTTAATTTAGAAAAATTTTATTAACATTTAATAATCTTTATAATATTTTTTAATTTAATTTTGAATTTATAGCGTTTAAGATTTTTGAATGAAACATTTATTGTTATTATTATTTAATTTATTACTGCCTGAAAACTATCAGATTGTTTATATTGAAATTTTAATTATTTTTGCTGTTAACTTACTTTGTTGAACAAAATTCTTTATTTTTATTTACAAACTAACATTTTGTTGTAAAATTGCTTATTTTGTTAGTTTTACCATGAATCGATATTTAAACATTGATAAATACGATTAATCTAATTATGGACATCTTAAGCAGCATTTAGAAAATTATACATTTTTAAGAAATTAATTACAATCCTTTAGTTAATTCTGAAGTAATTTATTTGCATCATTTAGAACTACATGAATATTTTGGGTAACACTAAACAAATAGACAATTTATGTAATGTTTTAAGCCATCTATGTGTACTATTTCGATTGTAAACAAGAAATCAAGTAACCAGTCGAGCTTATATTTCGGATTTTCCATTTATCATTCTAATTATGCTGACCATAAGATATTAATGCTTGTCAAATTTTCCATTTAACTAGATTTATCGTAAACAATGATTATAATATTTTATTGGTTAATTAAGGTGATATTAACTAAAAATAATAAAGTTCAAATCAAGAAACATTTTTTATCCAAATTATTAGAAAAATCTATTTTTCGCAATACAGTTAGTAATACATGAATTATTTCTGGCATTTTTAGATTAACAGAACATGAAAAACTATCATCCCCACAAGTATCCTATATATAATTGTTACAAACATCACAATTTTCAACATTTCAGGTACAACATGTAATCATAGAATGATCTACATGAATTAGTTCTTATAAATTCATTAATTGACAAAGGCGATAAGTTTAATTGATGACAATCATAAATGATTGACTAAATTACCGCAACGTAATATGTGGGAACAATGACGGCGATTTCCCACATATGATGTAATATATTTGCCCTCCTCTCATACATATTAGAATGTTCAGAATATCATTGAGCAATATCATTACAGTTCTGTAACATTTATTCCTATTATTTCGTAGTGTTTTATCATTAATAATTCTGGAGCACAATACTGTATTGATTTTTTCCAAATTCGAGTTTATCAATATTTTCTAAACAAATTAATAAATTAAAATTCACCATATATTACCATTTTAGTGCTCAACTATTGATTTTTAGATACAAAAATGTGCAAAAAAGTGCAAAGTGCAATTTTGACTTTAGTCAGAAGTAAATCTTGTTTATTCTAAATATTTTGTCGAGAGATCTTATATGAAAAAGATGTGTTCGATGACGACACACAAAAATATGTAAAAAAAGTATAGAAAAAGATTACTTTTTACCTAACCAATTTTAAAGTAAATTTGTTTTGAACATTGAAAACGCTACATAATTTGTCTAGAAATCCTTCATGAAAAATGTGTGTATTGGTTCAACTAAAAAGATTCTGAAATAAAAGTTTCTTAGTTCTTCCAGGAATTAAGAAAAGCTACAATCAATTGTTAATTCTCAGAAATTCAGCTATATCCGAACAGATTATGCCGAAATTTCATCATAGTTATTTATGACAGTTCATCGAAAAATCAAGATAATTTTATGAGACATTAAGCTTTCTGATGTAGTTTATAAAGAAAATGTCGATTATTTATTCAAATGTCTAATATTATTGCGTAAATTATGTAATTTTGTTTAAATTAATTCGATTTATTAATATAGAGTCCACATGAATATTTATTGTTACGTATCGTTTAATAACAAAATCAAATACGTACAACCGGTGGTAGACGCCAGCCTGAACGTGTTAATGTGATTAGTAAAGGTAAATATACTTGGTGTATAAAAACGTTGGATTATGAATTCATTGTTGACTTAGTAATTGACTTTGTATTTAGTGTAAATTTAACAATAAATTTAAAAAAACTCATCCTATAGGCTTTGTCGTTAAATTAATTCGAATTGTCTTGAAGTTAGATTTTCAAGGTCTTGTCTCTTCAGCTGCCTGTTGCTTCGGACGAAAAAGTAGGGAAATTGAGTTTGCGTCTAGCTTCTTAGCGATGGTTATTTCTCGTTTCGGGATTCTTGTTTCAACAGTTGTTTGTTTTTGCTATATAGGGTTTGAGAATAAGATTGGAAATCTTGAAACTCATTTGAAAATAATAAACGCAATGTGAGCCGTGCAAATAGTGGCGTACCTAGAGTAAATGGCGCCTATAGCAAACACTAATCTTGCGCTCCTCTCCAACGATAGGTCACTTACGTTTTATTTTTTATAAAACTACTTTAGAATCGGGTAAAAAAATCATACAAGTTAAATCTATAAAATTTTTATTACAAATTTATCTTTCTTGCTTTAGCTGACGCAAATTGTTTGATTGCATTTCTTTTTTTCAAATACATAATCACATTTGTAGAGTGAAAGAGAACTAGAAGCATATATGACATGGACAAACAAACGAAAAACGAATGCGTGCTTTTTCATACGGAGTTTTTTAATACACATATTTATATCTATAAAAATTATTTTTTTATTTTCATTTGCGTATTTATAAGTTAGGAGTTTTGTCGAGCCCCCCTTCAGTTGGCGCACAGGGCACGTGCCTTTCCTGCCATACCCTAGTTACGCCTCTGTGTGCAAAGGCAGAGGTCTCAAAAAACCTGTTAGAGTCGTGAAAACGACGCAAGAATGACGAGAGCCCATTTAAAAAAGAAATGCTGAGCAACATATGTGATTGACACTTTTTAATTGTGATCTGAAACAACATTGAATAAACCTAAAAAAGGTGGCAAAGACAAATGCAAAAAGTAGCATGCAAAGGTTCTTGTATTTACTTTATTTGGAAGAGGTAGTTGTAGAGAATGTTTGCTTATTTACTTTAGGAATTAAAGCTGAAGATTTGAATTTATGGACTATTACAAAGTCGAGATTTTAACTAATTAGACTTAAAAAGAAGTTTACAAAGAGTTATTATAGTTGTAAAAGACACCGAAATAGAGAAGTGAAATGTGTATTTTCTTGCTCTATTTCCTAGTGATTACCAGTGATTCTCAACCAAGGTGTCTAAAGCTTAAAATAAATGCTGATAATTTTTAATATTTTTCTTATCAACGAGTTATTTAGACTTATGTTTCCATTAATCATAAAACTATTTTTTTAAAAATTAATGTGCATATTTATATTTATTGTGTATTGAAAGTTTCATTCAATAAATGTAAGTATGTAATATCTAAATAATTGTTTTACTTTTCAAAATTACAAAATAAATTGTTTGTTTAAAATGCATTATTGACTTATATAAGAAGACCACTTTTAATTTTCATATTTTGTTTTTTGGTGTCATCATTTAAAAAGGGTTGAGAACCGCTGATTTAGTCTATAACCCTACTGATTAGTATCTATCCATTTCATTGTAATAATAAATGACTAAACATTATTTAAAACCATTTGTCAAATCAAACAAACACATTATGAAGAGATTATTCAAAGATTTCTAAAGAAGTCATAATTCAAAAATATGAAAATGGAATTGAAACTAAATCTACCGAGCAAAACTAATTTGAACTTTACTACCAAAGATAGAAAATTATTTTTATATTACTGGATGATAACCAATAGGGTTAAATCACTTTTATGCCAAAAGTGGCAAAATAAATGTAATTTTATAAAAAACATCACATTTTTAAAAAAATACAAAAAAAAACATTTCAAAAATGTCAAAAGTGACAAAAAATATGACATTTAAAAATAGATCTTCAATGATTAAAATGTAACATGAAAAATGTAACTTAAAAAATAAATTAATTTTTAAATAGTAAAACGTGTTTAAGAATAAGCATCAAATTACGATTTGAAAACTTGAACACGAATTCAAGCAGCATTTAAATTTAAAAATCTTAAAAATTCATGGATTAAGTTGGTTCAGATAAAGTACAATAATTACAAACGCAATTACTTTTTAGCTTTTTTTTGAAAATTTTACCAATGATGAAAAGCTCTTTAAAATGAAATATGCGAAGATAATTAAAGAAAAAGAAGCTGGTTTCGGCGCCAAAATATACATTTCTAGATCAAACAAGAAAGTAATTGAGCCTAATGTGTGTTTTCTGGTTGCAGCTATATGCATAGGGCTAGGGTATTGCATGGAATTTCCACTTTTGGCAAAGAACATTCGCTTACTTGTAGTTACAGAGCTTCTAATACTTAATAAGGTGGAAGATTTTGTTGATAGGTGTTTTCATATATCAACAATTGAAAATGCTTATAAATCATTATTTGAAACATATTCGCTTAGTTATGAGAGACAATCAAATACTTTGAAATATCAGTTGATCTTTATAATTTTTAACGATTGGTCGTTAATTATGTTCGATTAAATTTTTTGAATTTATTAATTTTTTGATTTTAATTTTCGTCTTAAATGTGACATTTTAATCATTGAAGATCTATTTTAAAATGACATATTTTTTGTCACTTTTGACATAAAAGTTATTTAACCCTAAGCAATATGATAAAGTAAATATTATAATTAAGTAAATAAATATTATTCAAAAGATGTTCAAGGAATCTTTACATTTTAAACAAACAAAATATCATTTGTTTATTTCTGATATTCAATCAAATGATTATAAAAATATAAATGCGATAATTCGAGGTGTTCAATTTGAATTTGTTTATTTTGGGATTTTATTTCGGGTAATTTTACTGTAATTTTGCCTTGATATTCTTGTTTTAAATCTTGGCAATAGAGAAACAATTTTTCATTTATTTGACGAGAATCATTTGGATTAAGTAAGCTTTTGTTTTGTTATTTGGTATATCGAACTCGGCTTATATATGACTGTGATTATATGAGATGTGATGAAATTCATTAAATTTATATAATAAGTCTATAATCATAATCTAGTAGACAACAGCCCCTCTCCTCACCTCCCCTAAATTAAACATTGAAAATATAAAAATTCTTGTTTGCCAATTGGATATTTATAATTTTAAATAAGCCAATTAGTAAATCTCAATTTGATTAATCAATTTAAATGTTTTATTACAAATAATTTTACCTTCGCTTTTTATATAGTAACTTTTCATTAAAAATATTTAGAATTTGTAATTCATTTGGAATAATTTTATTAACATTTATTAATATTATTTAATTAAATATTAAATTTCTTGCATTTTAGTTTTTTGGATGAAAAATTCATTGTTATTATTGTTTCTTTTATTATTACATGTAAAATAACAGATTTTTTATCTCATAAAAGATTTAATTTAAAAAATATGTAATTGCATAATTAAGTTTAATTTATGTTATTAATTAACTAATCCACTATGTGGGTTCCTCCAACGGGCTATTATATACCTCCTTATGTTATTAATTTAGATCATGTTTAAAACAGTCTTAAATTTATTCGTTTTTCTAGATTCTCTACAGTTTTAAATAAGAGAAAATAAATAATAACTTATAACAATTTTTATCAAGAGCGTTTTTAGACTTATCTTTGATCCTTAGTTCATAGAGTTTGACAAAGCTGATGATAAATTATACAGGACAATATTTAGATGCAATATTTATAGAAATATAATTCATTTAATTTACATAGAAACTTTTATCTCCCTCTTCTAGGGGTCAACAGCCTCTCTCCCTCCTCTCCCCTCACACGCATGAATATCAAGGTATCCATTTGGGTGATAAAATGTGAAACTTTGTGAAAATAAAACGAAAACAGACAAGTGCAACTTTATTATAATCAATAATAAATTTGAATTTAATATAATCTTATTTTTCAGATTAACAAACGATCAAACATTCGGCAAGCAAAAGTATCAATTGGGATAGAGCTTCCAATTATTTCGTTCTATAATACCAGTAAATGTCATTGCCAAAAGAATTATATGAATTAGAATATGCCGTTTTCATTATCATATCAATTATACTAAAAGTTAAATTGTTTGCAAAAGGAACCATTTCATTGAATTCATTATACCATAATTTTAAACATTTTGTTTGAAAAGTCTGGTAGGCTCCGGTTGGATAGAGGCAAAGTATTAATAATACGCTCAAATATATAAAACTGAACATTGAAAATATAAAAATTCTTGTTTGCCAATTGGATATTTATAATTTTAAATAAGCCAATTAGTAAATCTTAATTTTGATTGATCAATTTTTACATTTTACACAAATAATTTTATATTATGTTTTAATATACTAACATTTTCATTAAAACAAATTTAGAATTTTTATTACATATAGAAAAATTTTAATAACATTTAAAAATATTTATAATATTTTTTTATTTTTGGAATGAAAAAGGTATAATTATAAAAATAATAATTATTATTATTATCATTACTTTTTTTTAATAAACATAACAATTTGTAACAACACAATTCCAGACTTCATTTTAAATTATGCGGAAAAAATGTAACCAGATTGCATTGTATTTATATGTAGATAAATGTAAATTATATTGACAGACGGATAATCATACTTGATATGAGAAACATAGTGAACCGGGCGAGAAAGAACAATAGTGATAAAGCGAAAGTCATTCCATCGGCACTTAGTTAGATACAAGGAATTCCGAATTAGTCGCCCACACTAAGTCGTACCAACAGCGAGTGTTGTGTAACACGCACTTACAGATATAGTGATTGTTGGTAATAGTCGTGCTTCGCATTTGGGTACCAACACTCCTAAGACTCAAGTGATGAACTTTACTAAGTTCCAAATACCAACACTATGAAATCTGTAAATTGATCTCCAAAACCCCAGATTAGCAAACCATCATAGAGTCCTGTCTTTTTTAATACTTTTTATAAATTGGTCAAAAATACATTTTTAAAAATTAAAGTGATTTAAACAAAAAAGGATATATATATATATATATATATATATATATTTGTTTCTCTTTGCAATTATATATATATATATATATATATATATATATATATATATATATATATATGGGAAGATGAATTGTTGCAGAACAATTACTTATTGTCAATAAGCTGCAATTGTAAGTGAAATTGTTAGGTGATTTAGACATGTATTAAATATTTACTTTTGTTTTATTAAATAAAATAGAGAAAATGAAAAGTTTTCAATTAAAGAAATGCATTTCACTCATTAGCGACTTCCGGTTAATCTTAGAGGGTGGTGGAAATGTTAAATTGAATAAATAACAATCTGGTAGAAAAGTAAATTTCAGATAAACAATAGATGTTTAGAAGGTAAATATAGAGCTTTTTGTTAGATTGATAAAAATATAGCTTAATTGTTTCAAATTGCAGTTTTTATCTTTAAATTCCATATGATTTGGAATTCTTGAACAGCTTTAATTAAAGCTGGCAGTCGTAAACTTATTCGGATGTACTCCTTTAGACTTCTCCACAATGGTTCAATTCGATTTGTGTGAATAGACCGATTATTTCTGTTGACGAACTCAATTTTATGAACGAATCCTTTAGTTTCTAATCCTTGATATCCTCCCCATTTATCAGTGTAAATAGTAGATCCAACTGAAGCATGTCTTACTATAATATCATGACCAATGACTTTAGTACGCCTTCTAGTGACCAGCAGATTAACAGCTTTGTAGACTAAGTGAAACAACACCCTACCCAAAAAATTCAGACCAGCTGGAAACCAAGAAGTCTTACTAGGCGGGAATATTCTATTTAACCAACCCGGAACATTCTGAACATTATACACTAGTATATGCTAACACCCAGTACTGATTAGTACAATCATAAAGTTTGAGAACTTATTATCCACATAAAGAGTAAAATAATGACATTCAGTCAAATTTTCCCAAATAGCTATAACAATTCACGGAACAAATCAACAGAATAAATAACTAGCAATTATTGTTAATTTTTTGAACACTCCATTTCAAGTGTCAACAAGATTTTTCTGAATAGTTGTGAATGGGACACTTGATTTTATTAATTCCAATCGTGTTCAAGAAATTGTCGAGATTATATAGGGAATAAGAAATAAAATCTGCAGTTAAGCATTAACTTAATGAGCCTCGTGAACAATATACTTAATCATGATTCACTCAGGTCGTCGGATAATATAAATAGAAACAACACTATTCAATTTACATTCTTATCACAAATTAAACCGTCAAACCAATTGAGTAGTGTCAGTTCACGGAATGCACGAGGAAGTTTAAGAGATTTCAGTCCGTCTATCTCACGGTAGGGTAGCTGGGGGCAGGGCCCCAGCACACAGGAAGAAGAGTTCAGAGGTGGCTATACCATATAGGCGAATTTGCGGGCGTCTATGACGCTAAATGTTTGAAGGCGCAAAAATATTTTTATAAATTATCTCTCGGATATTAAAAAAAATTATTTACATTATTTGCATTAATCTAACCTTATTACATTATCAAACAGATAGGCTTCTCTGATTTAGTGAAAGATTTTGCGAAAATGAAGGCAAAGAAAGTGAATTTTTAATGAAAATTATAATCATATCTTAATTTTTTACTTTCACAATTATTATTATTGAAAATGCACAAATCATTATATTTAGAAATAAACATTATTTTTATTTTAGTCAATAGAGAATTCATTATGAAATACATACATAATGAAATAAGAAATGGAAATGATTAAAACATAATGTTTCAGTTGACATTCTTTAAGGTAGGCGCTTCGTAAAAGTTTGCCTACGGCGCACTGCTTGGAAAAAATTACTTGAGCCGCCCTGAAAGTGTATACATCCGAAGAGCATACCCAAAGTAAGCGGCAGCAGCGAGTAACATTGATTATTAACTATGATTATGGGCGTTTCCATAGCAACTGCCCTATCCAAAAGGTTGAGGGCAGAGCTGGTGCCAAAGACAGTAGCAAAAAATGATCATTATGGTCCTCAATATCAACTTCATGATCACCAGTGGCACAAACAATAACATTGAGTAACAAGCCACATTCTCAACAAGTTACAGAGGAGCTTATATGATAAAAGTAACTACCGTTTTTTTCTTGGTGAGCTGCGCACGAGTTTCCACACAGTGAATAATAAATTTTGGTAACCGGAAACTTCGTTTTGTTTGCAAATTACTCGGATAGACTACAGGTTCTAAATCAACCCGGTGATGTAACATCTCACAACATTACCACAGGTGAACCAAATTTAATTTTAATATGATTAAAAGAACAAGTAATTATTAGTGAAGTAATAAGTTAAATTTTATTTTTGATATCTCGAGAAGTTGGTCAAATGATATATATTCTAACATACGATTTTAGTGAACGATGTGGGTGCAAATTCTATATTTCAAATTTAACCAACCGACCCTGGCGAGACGCAAATAGAATAACTATGAAGTTGTCTGCAAGGAAGACTGCCATATATCGCCAGACCCTATGGGATTTCAGCTATTCACTATCTGAGATGGGAAAAATGGAATGGCGAATCCCATCCACGTCTTGAAATTATGAGATTGAATGGTGAGCTTGGTCGTCAAGCGAGGGCCTTGTCATAACAAGGCTCGAAAAGAACGACAGCGTGCGGAGTCCACATTGTATCGATGCCAGGAATTGGAACGGAAGTTCAAGTAGAATAAGATCATAGCAAGGAAGCACCTGAGACGTTTGAACGAGGACATAGCGACATGTCGGATACCTAGTAAGGATGGCTATGCACCCTTCTATGGGTGTCACATGAGCTGGATGATCCAGTGTTGTTGCGAATCACTCGCCAACGAGCGTGGTGCCTCCATCAAACATATTCTATCAATCTGTCCTAAGCCGAATCGGATCCCCAAAAGAGGTTAGCAACCATGCTTATGGATGCCGACACCAAACGCGATATATTCTCATGACACCGTTTAAATCTCTCAGGACGGACGACTCTCGTTAGTAACTGGAGAAACGAACTAACTTAATTCAGAGACTCAGGAATTCAAATTGGCTCACTAAAAAGTACGATGCGTTAATACTAAAAATACTACGAAAGAAAACTGGAACTGTCTACAAGAATATATTTTTTGAGGGACTATTACCAAGAATTAACGGATAGCCCAAATCGCAATTAGATTAGTTACTGAACTCATCTGCATTACAGTTAATCCTATACATGGTATAATTTGTGTATGGAGGCGATTATTGAAATCAGTCAAGAATCAGCTAAATTGAGGCAGGAAAACTCGGAACTAAACAATCAACTTAACCATATTAGTCGGGAGATACCAGGCATAAAGTCTACATGGTCAAAAAAGAGTCAAAAAGCTCTATCAGAAGCTAAACGCGGCTCAACCGGGCTGGTGCGAAGAACAACAGTTGGTGTTGGCCCAAAGTACTCAAATTCGCAGACTGGAAACCGTACTTTCAGCCAGCCAAAAAGGTACTGCCGTTACTTATCCTCTAGTATTCGCTCTCGCCCAGCTATCATCTCAAAAACGAAATGGATCAGCACAAACAACCAAAGCCAATTATCCGCATTCGATACCAGGTCAATCCGAGCGAATGAAACGGCGCTTGCAAGCAACCGGACATTTTGATCATCCGTGATTTAAAAAATAAATTTTATGCTAGTTCTGACATTAATTTCATTTAAAACGGAGGAAAGGCGGAATGTAAATAAAGGTCTGAAGTAAATAGTAGGAGTACAGAGTGTCGAAAGGGACCCGGAACGCAGAAGATGAGAATAGGCCTTCCATAAGAAGCGTTAGCAGTCTTTGAAGAATGGCTCACCTTAGGCGGTCTCATGACCAGTGGTTACAGTACCAACGTTGTCTGGCAACCGGTAACCATTGATTGGGTTAAAGGTCGCGGGCCATTAACCCCCATTAGAAACAAAATTTAAGCAACAATTGTATTCACTGATATTAATCAATTCTATTAGTCGACATTTTCAGAGTATTTTTATTATTAAAAAGTAATAAAAATAATATGAGGCAGAAAAAATTTATATGTGCACAAGGCGATAATTCTTTGATAATTCTTTGATCTTATTTGGATTTGCCAACTTTTTCATTCGTCTATGTTTTTAAAGAATATTCATCGATACAAATACATTTCATACTTAGTTATCCTTCTTTGAGTAAGCATGTAACATTTAGTTTTCGGAGATTCATGATTCTATCTTAAATTCTTGGTTGGAAACAAGGTCTCACTTTTTGAAAAGATATCAAATTTTTTTTCTCCATAAATTCTAAATTTGTTTTGGTTGATAGTTTGAAATATTAAAAGACCATTAATATAGTTCAGTTATGCTTTTCTCATTTAATTCTAAGAATACAGTCTGCAACATAAAATTCACATTCATCCTTCATAGTTTCGATTATTTTTCTTCTATTCCTTGTTTGCAATAGTTAAAGTACAAATATATCTTTGCTGGGCAGTGATGGGTCCTTAAAATAGTTTGAACTGTCTAAGGGTTACTATCCCCACTCAGCGCCTGCGCAAGAATTTTGAACCGCTAGTCACCCGTCAAAATTGACGTTGGTACTGTGAACTAGTGGGTGGAAGGTTAGAAAAGGTGAGCTCCTTCTCAAGAACTGCTAATGCCCTAACCTTCCTCGGGTCCATGAGCTGTCATAGAAGACTTCATGCTCTACTCGATCATCCCTTTCTTGCCAATGAGTTTATACTTTACCTAATCAATTGATCCCCAGCTTCTCCATATTCAACAACTTCAACCCCATCCAAGCATCCATAACAGTTCGACATTAAAGTTAACAATAATAAATTATATTTAAGATAAATAAACAATTAACATTTATAAATTTTACGATTAATAAGCTATTAACATCTATAAATTAGGTCAAATTAAATACATGATCACAAAGTTAGGGTAAATTAAAATCTGTTGGCGTCCAAGATATGACCCAATAGGCGAGCTCGGCTTAACTTAGACTGTCGCTCCCTCTCTCTTTTATTTGGACGATTTTTTCTACGATTTTATTTTGGTAAATCCTCTGACGTATGGGAGGGGCCTGGAGTTATGGTCCTTATGCCATCGTCTTTTCCTGTGACATTCCTCAGCACTATGGCCTGTTGTTCTTCTGAAAGCGAGAAACCTTGTATGAGGCCTATACGGATATTGTCCCTAAGCTTCCATTCAGCTACCTGCTTCTCAAGCTCCCGGGTCTTCTGTTCGGCCGACCGCAGAGCTTCATCCTTCTGATTCAACTGGGCCTTCAATGTGTCTATTTCCGTCCTCAACTTGGTTGTTGCCTCGGGACGAAGCCATGTTTGCTCCATGTAGCGGCACTTCCGCACCATGGCCTCCGCTCTCTGGGTTTGTACTATTGCGGTTTGGTGGTATCCGGCTATATCCTGGCGAAATTGCTCCAACATTTTTCTGTGTGGGTCCACTAAACAAAATTTCTTTTTAGTTTTATTTCTATAAATTATAATGTGCATATAACAAAGGTTAGTATGATTACATATCTTCAGGACAAGGGTTATGTCATCTGGATAAGGGGAGAGATGGGTAGGTTAATTACTTAATTATAACAGGCACCAGCAATAATTACATTGACAATGCCTGAGATAACCAGGGGTAGGTGCATAATAATTACGTTATTAACGTTATAATGATAGTACGAAATTTATGTTTTAAATTTTATTATTCTATTTTAGTTTTGTTACACTTAAGAAATTTATCTTTTGATTTTCACTCGTTGCCCTAGAACGAGTCAACAATCGGTAAATTTATTTTTATCCACTTCTAATTTATTTTTTATGTTTTTAGATAATTTACGGTACCCCAGGGCAATTATGGTTGTCTCTCTTTCGTTAGTTTATCCCACCAAGTATGACCCTTCATTTATTAACTATTTTATTCATTATTAACCCACAGGATACTCAGAAACAACTTACTAAGGAGATCCCGCAAGTTGGAAAATTTTTATGACAATTTTTTATTTTCTTTTGCAGGTGACATAATCTTTGGTGTATTTTCATTTTAATAAATCTAATGTGTTTATTTTTCATTCTCACAATTATAATACTTATAAATAATTATAATTTTACTAATATTCATATCATTAGCAAGCACTGAGTAAGGATAATAATAAATTTTATAATAATGGGAATTATTTCTAAGTAATCCTGATAATAATAGTAACAATGATAATGACATGAATAATAATAATAATCATTATCATAATAATAAGAGTAATAATAATAATAACATTAGTGGTAATAATCTTAATAATAATAATAAAAGGATATTTTGGCAATGATAGTGTTGGTGATGTCAGTAAGAAGATGATAACGATAGTGGGAACATTGGTGGGTATTGGGTATAATAGTCCTATATCGTTAGTTATGATAATGGTAACAATATGCCAGTAATATTTACAATAATAATAAAAATGAAAATGTGAATAATAATGATATTTTAGCAATAGTAATAATAATGTGGGTGGTAATAATAACAATAATAATAATGACGATAACATTAGCATTTTAATAATAATAACAATAAATCCAATGCTAGGGCATACTAAGTAAATTGTTGAATTTAATGATACTATATAGTTTTAGTAATAATGTGGGGTTAGTGGTGTGGATGACCTTCACCCCAAACATACAAAATAGTTTTTGCTCCCGCCAATGGTTACCTGTTGCTAGGCAACGTTGGTAATGTAACCACTGGTCACAGGACGTCCAAAGGTGAGTTCAGAACTGCTAAGGGTTAGTCCTATGTCGGGTTCAGCGGACTGCCGTTAGAAGGCCTATGTCCGTCTTCTATTTCAGGTCCCTTTATTACTTTCTATTTAATACTTTTCGTTTCTATATTTATTTACAAGTAGTAACATAATAAACTAAACAATTTTTATTTAATGTCAAACAAATCAAATTATCATCAGACATTGAGTTTATTATCTCATTTGGCCACTCCTTGAGCGCGTCTTCGCAACCGCTCGGTTCGACCTGGGCAAGCGTGTGATCGGGGTTTCTTGTTAGTTGATTGGGCTTTTTCTTGGTCGCGATAAGCTAATTGTGCCGGAGCGAATACCAGAGGGTAAGTCACTGCACTTCCCTCCTGGCACGCCGACAAGGCGACCTCCAGTCCTTTGATTTGTGTTCGCTGTGCCTGGTTCAACACTCTTTCCTCTTTCCAGCCCTGTTGTGCGGCAGTGAGGCGCTGGTACAATGCTTTCATTTTCTCGGGTTCGGCCCAAGTGGCTTTCAGCTGTTGCATCTCTCGACTCTGTTGTAGGAGTTGTCGGTGTAGGTGCTGATTTTCTCGTCTAAGTCCTTTCAGCTCTTGGTGCAATATTTTCGTGGCTTTCATTTCTAAAATTACAATATTTAAATGATTAGCCGTTTACAATATTGATTCAATCCTATCGACTCTCTCTTTTAATTAATTTTACGATGGATTATCGGCTGCGTTTCCTGCGTCTCAGTTAGTTGACGTTAACTCTTTGGTTGGTCCTAGTTTAATAACAAAAACGTTCTATCTTTTCCTATCATTTATTATCTATAAAATATTTGGAAGGTTATTGCAAAAGGAGTAGAAAATTTATATTTCTTTAGTTACACTAATGTCAACGTAGTTAGTTTATGAAACTAGAAATTGAATAACCCGTGAGACATAAACATTTATTGTCGTCAAAACTAAAACATATCGATTCAACTCATTCATGACCATTAAAATGTTCACCCCTTCGATTGTTGTGCTTGGAATTCCACTGGGGATGCCTGCTCGCATATGTATGATCGCCTGTTTGACGAGATGCGAGTCGATTTCGAAGTGTTGACTGCACGAGTTTCTCCGGTATCACCATTTTAGTCGGTGCTGTCATCTGCGTTAGCTTTGGGTCGTCTAACTCGAAGGACACTCCATATTCTGGCGGGAATCCATCGGTGCTCAGGATAGCACCACTTGCGATGTCTCTGTTTACTTGAGCTAGTCGTTGTCGGGCCAACACCGCTTTCCGGTGGTACTTTCTTTCTAGCTCTTCCATCTTCATGGCCGCGTATTCGGCTCACTGGCGGGCTTCTCGTGCTGGATTGTGGCCCGGCTCGCGCTTAATCGCGATACTTGGTAATTCGATCTCCTCGGCTTGGTATTCTGATCTTCTCGGCCAACTGGAGTCTCCATAAGTGGATAACAGATATCCGTTATCCCACAGAACTTGGCGGTATCGAGCGGCGGAAGCGCTCGGGATCTGTAGAGTCACTCGGGAATTGTCACTCCAACTGCCATGTGGGTCTCTGCGATCTAAACGTGAAAATATTTAATTACAAATCATTTTTCTCGATGTGCCTGCGCGTGCAAAACATGGGTGTTAGTGATTTATGCTATTTCCATAAAGTATTGGTATGGGTGGATTTTAGTTACGATGAAATTTGAAATGTAGCGTGTGAAATTACCTGATTGTCTCTCTTCACTAGGCATCCGATCATCGTTCCTTGAGATCCGGTCTCGTAAAGGGTCTCGAGTTCGAACGCGTCCACTATCGGTATTAGTTGATTGGTGATTCATCGAAGCTTATGCGGTATGAGATGCGAGTTACTACTACTTTCTTTTATATTCGTAAATTATTTGCGAGGGCGTGGTGGGGTGAGTGAACTGACATTTTATTTATTCTTTCTCGCAGTTGAACGTTCTTACAATTTTATAAGTTATTTATTGTTTATTATTTGATGTCGACTATTATTTATTATTCGTTCAGGTTGGCGGTGAAAGTTCATTGTTATTGATCGCTTCGTCGTCTTTGTTATTATGATCTTATGTGATTAATGTCATCGACATGTCATTCGCGTCGGATTTTAGGTGATTTATTCTGCTGTAAACTCAGACTATGACCTGTCTGTAGTTTATTTAGTGTAATAACAATCAAATTGATCTCTATTGATTCTATGGATTAGTATGTGACTAATATCGTTGTTACCTCGATGAATGGAATTTTAGGACGTTCTCTATCTGGATGGTTGCTCTTAGTCGACGTCGGTGTATCAAAGAAGACACTCTATTGCAAGTTATTCCGGAATACTATTATTTCTGAAAAAAATGTTCAATTGTACATGCTGGTCAGGGAGAAACTGATGGTGGAATATTCGATGACAGCTATTCGACGAAGAGAATACCGGGGTTGGGAAAGAGTCTAAATCTCTACTCTGATGTTTAGTTGGGTTGTGATATTGAACTATATGGTTTGGGTTGGAACCTCTGATTTTATTACCTCCATCAATTTTAGGGCGTCTCTCGTGTTTTATTCGGCTATAAAGGTTCAATACTATTCGTGGACAAATCTATTGCATTCGAATTATCACGGATTCTCTCATGAAAGCTGAGTTCTTATGTTTACATTTGTGAACTATTTGTGATATTTTGTTGTCGTTGATCTATTATAGTTGTGTGGAATTATTAATTTATTTATTCGTATCAGGTACGGTTAATATGATTATTTTGGTCGTTTCTTATCGGTTATTAGTAGCATAATATTATTATTTAACTCCTTGAATTATCCTTGGATTCGTGGGTTACATAGTTATCTTTCAATTAGTTGAAAAGGTTCAAAGCTAATCATTAATTTGGTTTACCATTTATCAATGCCTAATGCCTTAATTATTATCACTTCTATGAAATGTTAGTGGATCTATATCCTGTCGTAACTTTTCTCGGAATCAGTTATTTCTACTCTATCGTTTGCAGTTTCGTTCATTTACTCCATTTTCTCTGGCTTCTTACTCATAAATCATTTGCTAATTTAGATTAGATCCGAGGATAATTCAAATCATTAATACTTATGAAATTTTATTTGATTTTTATTACATGAGTATTTAATTATGGATCATTTTATTTAATTAATTACTATCCTTTGATTACGTTACAAACGTCTTCTCGTTATAGTATGTTCTGGTCACAAATTTAGTTATAATTTCATCATTTTAATTAGAATAATTTATTTACGTCACGTCTAGTCTAATGTTATGGATTCGATTACCTTAAATCAAATTAATTTCCATTTAGTTATTAAATTTATCTGCATCGCATCGGTTTCAAGTCCCCACTACCCGAGCCTTAATTTTAGTCCTAAGGTTCTTGTGTTCATATTAGATTTTACGAGTGCCCACTGGACTACTCGGTGTTATCATTTTAGCCGATGTGTAGTTAAATATTTAGGTCGATTTTACGGGAGATGGGTGAAAAAGAGCCAGCCAAAAAAATAGTTCTCAATCTTCCCACTGCCCCTATAATGGGTAGAATATTTACGTTCGAGATCCGTCGTTACGCACGACAGAGCTCTCACGGGCACACACTATAGGCGGAGAAACCGCACTTACACAGTGTGACTAGCTATGTTATGATTTTTCTTTCTTGTGTGATGTGTGGCTGTGGGCCAGAAAAATTTCGACATGAAACTGAAGATTCATTTTTCATAATACATATATTTGTTGAAACAATTTCGTCATAGTTCGTTCATAGTTCATACATATCAACATACGACAAGAGGTTCCCACACATTCGATCAAGTACAGCTTACATTAAGATACTTGATTCCGCAGTATGAAAACAGTTATCGAGAGTTGCTCCTTTGAATTGCTCTGACAAAAAGTAATTTATTCACTGAGTGAAAAGCATTTAGGTTATAAAACCGGTTAAAATATAGTTAAAACTTTGTGAAAATGGATTGGTATTTATACCTGTTCTGTGACCCTAACCTTGCGTGTTATTTTTTATGCGTTAAAACAAAATTTGACCTTGCAATTATGTGTCTAATTTATTTCTAATTTATTATTATTTTTCCATTTCTTTTACAATTTACTCATTTATTTTTAATTTCAATCATTTCTGATTAAAATTATTTTATTTTTGTTCGCTTTATTCACGAACTCTTTTAATTTTTCGTAAATTGTCACTTTTTCGGTCAAATCTTTTGTTATCGTGTTATTTCTATGTCAATTCGTGCGTATCTTGGTGCGTTTGTTAATATTTTAATTTAATTTTATGTTTTCTATTTTATATGTTAAATTATGTGTTTTCTCGCATTTTTAGGTGTTTATTAGATGTTTAAGGGTCCGATTTTGAAATGTGCGTGTTATGTTTGCGTGCTGTTTCCAATCCATTTAAACAAAAGCTTGTACTGGCCCAACAATAATACTAATGTAATAATAATAAGTATTAGTGACAACAACAACATCATAATAATAAAGTTAATATTAATAATGGATAACATTAATAATGAAATAAATAACGAAACTTTTCGTAATAATAATAAGTTTAAATGCAAACTAGTCACGTCAATAGTTGGTTTATGGGTTATAGGGTCATGGATTTGATTTTATGAACTGAACGAAAATTTGTAGTCTAAATAATGAGATCATGAAAAATCTTTTGGAGTGAGATTCGGAATCGATTTTAGCTTATATGTTTAGTACGTAAATTAAATATGAACGATGATGTCACAAAGAAAATCTGATCTGTGGCCGATTGAATTTCATAGTGTGGTTGATCTCGAACTATAGTGTATGTGAGTTACACGATATTTTTTATAACGGAATAAAATTTGCCAATTACCCAAAAAATTCTTTCTAATTCTCCTAGATCTTAGTCTATATGTTTTTCTTTTATTATATTATGAGACTTTATATTTGACCTTTCCCAGGACCTCAACACTACTCTTTCGAGGGTCGGGCGATAGGATTTAGGAAGGGGAGAATACTGGACGGGCCTGGTTACTACCGGCACCGCGGCTTCCCCCCTAACGACCGATTCGATCCGGGGTATCGAAAATAAAACAATTTAATTTTTCTCTCTTGGGTGCATGTAGGCTATATGATATTTTGGTAGAATAAAAATTAGCTGAAATGATTTAGAGTTAAATCTCCATGATGGAGGCTCGAGTATAAATGGACTAAAGATTAAAATAAAATTGATCATTTTTGTAATAATGAAGACAATTCATTTTAAAGCTTTATTCCTTAATTATTAAATAACAAACATAGGTCATGATATAAAATAAAATCGTAAGTCATAATCAAATAAAATTAAAAATAAAATAAAATAAACATATGATGAGATAACCTACTTCGTAGAATAAAATTGCAAATAAAATTTCGAGAGAAAAAATATTTTTGAGAGTCCAAAAGAGACAGTGTTTTTGTTCAACCAGCTTCGCCTTATATATTGTTGGCGTACTGGGTAGAACTAATTTTGTTTTAATCGATGCGCATTTATTAACTCTACATCTCAATCACTCTTGCATCTCTAGGATTTCTCTCCCAGGCGCCCCACAATTTTGACATCACCACTGTATACCCATGAGTAAGCCCATGTTGGTACTGTATACAGCAGCCGAGAGTCCACAAGCAGGTGAGCCCCGTTTCCAAGACTACTCCTTGTAATAATCTCGCTTTCGGGTTCCTGACGGCCGATAGAAGGACTTACGTCTATGTCATGTATCTATTCCTCTCGATATTGGCATACACTTTCCCATCTGTTATCGTCGATTTCATGTATACGTCCGAATTAGATCTCCGTTATGGTCTCATTTAATTCGTTGGTAAGTATTCGTCCACCTTTACTGCCGGAAATATACTCATTTGCGCTCGGGCTACTTATTTATCTTTTATCAGTCAAATTTAGCTAACATTAAATTTAAATATTTAGTAATTTAATTTTTATTTCTAAAATATAGAATATTTTCCAAAGAAAAATTGGATTAATAACTTTTGGAAATTCAGACCTTTAAATTATCTAAAATTTCCGATTTTCTTCTGAATTAACTATTAAAATGCGAAAAACTATTGCTAACCTCGAATTTTGTTTTAATTTGGAAAATCTTTTACTCGAATAATCGGCGAAAATTTAAATTTTTATCTAATTAATTGTAATTGCTGTTAAATCAGCTGTTTTTAGGTTTGAGAAAATCTCCTGATCGCTTTTAAAAGAAAATAAATTCCCCTTAATATCTACAATTTTCTTTTTATTCATATTTAATCTTTCATTCCTCAACATATCCTTTTTAAAGGTTTAAAATCAATTTTTCAATAATCATAGATATTTCCATTTTCAATATTTTAAGGTAAATACAGCTTTTCAGTCATATTATTGACATCCATCAAGCTTCATCAATCTTACTTTATACTCAGGCAAACCTCCATACATCCCTTTCTCATCTGTACCCAGACATTTTAGAATCTATCAAGCAATTTAATAAATAAAAGTCTATTTTATAATTATAACATTTACAACAGGAAAAAACAATAAATGAAAGTAAAAGATAAAATATAATTATGTCATAAAATGATTTCTAATTATTATGTCCAAATGAAATTCGGTTTACCACAAGAATCGGCT
Source organism: Schmidtea mediterranea (assembly GCA_022537955.1). Lineage (NCBI taxonomy): Eukaryota > Metazoa > Platyhelminthes > Tricladida > Dugesiidae > Schmidtea > Schmidtea mediterranea. The sequence continues at coordinate 77,562,468 of CM039681.1, forward strand.
TTTATTCGTCAATGTCGAAGGGAAATCTTCGTTTTCGATCGACTTTTAGTTCGTTGGATCCGACTTGGGGAACCGAGTGACAGAGCTCGTCCCCAAAATCGTCCGTCCAATAACCGATTGAAGTAGAAGGCTTGCGATTTTCGTCCGTTCCCGAAGTGGTTGTAGAAGGAGAAGGAATCTTTATCCGAATTTGTAATTCGTCCGTTTCACCGGCACAGATTTGGGTTGTATTTTCTGCGGATTTCTCCATTTTCAGCGGTTTTTCGGTATCTCTGACTAATTGTGCCTGCTGTTCGGCGACTAGCATCGCCGCTTCTTCCAGGGTCTGGGCTGCATTTTTTAGCAGAGTGACTCCCTCAGCCCGACGTCGTTCACGGCGGCGTCGGTTTTTACTGGGGTTATGTTTCTTACTAATTTTCGGTGTTTGTGGAGGACCAGTTGTGGCCGTTTCGGGTATATGGTCGGCAGGGATTATATTTAGTTTGATCACCAGATCACGGCCGGCTAATCGTTTCTTCAATTCGACTTCATTAAAAGAAGCCATCAGGGCGGCACTCTGGTTGTTGATCACGATCCGCTGCGCTCGGTTCTCGGCAATAAGATCTTCGCGGCACCTGGTTAGTCGGTGTATTTGCTTGTGGAGGGCTTTCACAGCCTCGGGGGCGAACCACGTACCGAGCGTGCGTTCGTGTTCTGCGACTAACTGCTCATATTTTTTCCGGCATTCTTGGTGGGAGTTGTCATCGTTGTTGAGAATTAATGGATTGGATTTTTCAGATCTCTGTGACGTTAATTTCGGGATTTTATATCCTGTCTGCATACTGTCAAAGATTTATAACGAAAGAGACTGAATGGGAAGAAATTGTTACTATAAATTTATATCAGTTTAATAATAAGTATAATAAAGATAATAATTAGTTGGGACTTTCACACGGCACAATCCTGCATCAAACTCGCATTCAACATTAGTTTTCACAGTAACGAATTTAGTATAAAAATCTATTGTTGATCTGCTGACCATGAATCTGCATAGAAAAACGAAAAATATTGATGCTCCAGTCGTTTACCGAGTCGCGTTAGATTTTAAATCTTTTCCTTTCGTTATATTGATTTTCGGTTTAATACATCGTACATTTATTCCTATACTTAACACTAGTCGTTCCCATTGTCGTAATCAATTTCTCGACAGGCATTTAAAGAAAAATATTGTTTCCCTACTTAGACATTTGCTAATGTCAACCCCTTAGGTATAGCGATCTACCCGCATTTTACTCATACCGCTCCGACCAACATTGAAAATGGCCGCCTCGGTGAATTACGACGGTGTCCTACCCCGTGATCAGTGTAACGAGACCTGACCAGACTAGGCAGACACCGAAGGGTGGTTTGTGACAAAGCAACACGTCGACGTCCTGCCAACTTAACGGCCGGAATCGAATATTGCTTTGCCGTTCCCCACAATTACAGAATCAATATATAAAAGTAAATTTAGGGTGACCTGTCGCAGATACTAAAAAGTATCGCGGCCATCCATGATAATGAAAACAGATAAAGCGAATATCAAAAATATATTTAACATAAAAATAAAATAAACAAAAGTACCTACGGGTAAAGTGCGAATTGATTTCGAATTCAAAATGAAATTTTATAAAAATTTTTAAAGGTTAATAATTGTGACAATGGCTATTGTATTTATACTGTTTTCGTGCGTGTGTCCGACCAATCAGCTAATTTCGAATATTTTTTGGAGATTTTTTCTGGTTTTTTGATGGCTTTTATTTAATTTTATATTTTTCTCTTTTGTTATTTATTTTTCTTAATTTTTTAGTATTAATTTTACTAAATTTGCATTTTTATTTTTTTGCTGATTTTTATTCTGGTCGCCTTCTCCGCCTGTGTATTTTCTAAACCTTATTTTGTAAGGTTTTGGCGGTTTTATATTTTTACTTTATTTTTTTCCATGTATATTGCATGCGGAATTTATTAATTATGTGTTTTACTTAATTAAGTTATTTTTTATTTTGTTTTATTTAATGTTTTTATTGTATTTTTAATTTCTGTTTGCGGTGCGTGCTTGTGTTATAATAGCCATTCTCACAATTTTTCGACATGACTTTTTCCTAGTCATTTTGTTTTATTTTAATGATGGCTTATAGCCCAACAATATCATGATTGTTCGTGTGTGTGTTTTGATGCAGTAAAACAAGGAATTACTCGAATATTCTAAAATTATAAAAATTTTTATTCTTTTTGATTTAAATTTAAATTTTTACATTTTTATATTTCAAAATTTTTACTAAATTTTTATTTATTTTATTTTTCTTTAAATTTCCATTTTTAACTAATTTTAAATTTTCTGCTCAAAAACACACAGGCGTTATCGTGCTGGCTAAACAAAAATAAACGAAAAGGGTTTTTATCAGTTTTTGCCCAACATCTTCAAAAAAATTCATTATTTTCTATTTAGAAATTTAAAATATGAGTACAATTTCATGTCTAACTTATCATTATTTATTCTTTAGAAATTTTTTGAACAGAGAATGTGTACAGATACTTTTTTCTTCTTTCAAGAAATTTTGTTACCCCCATTGAGTATAAAGTCATATCTAATGTCCCATGCCTTATCTACATCATTTTGACTATGGCACATACACACATATTTATTATAGGCTGGTTTTTTATTCACCATTTATGGTGAAATATAATGTTTTTAATGTCCATTGTGTAAATTCGCTCAATTTACGGCAATGTCTATAATTTGTGTTAATTTCAGGTAGGTATCGAGTTATGAAAATAATTATATTTTTTAATAAACTTTTATTTGCGTAGGTAATTTATGAAAGATGGTGTATAAATTTCATTGTTATTTCACTTATCAATAGAAAATATTACAAATATAAATTATTTAAAATATAAAACAAATATTCTCATATTTGAATTTGTTTAAATATTTCTCTGTAGTTACCTCATAAGCAATATAAATTCAAATTAAGTTGAAAAATAATTTAATTTAAAATATTTTTAAATGATTTTTATAATTTATTGATTTATTACATTATTGATTATCTTATTTTTTGTTAATTGATTATTGAGAAAAATTGAATAGGTCAAATGACTGAAACGCAAACAAATCGACCTAAAGGTAAAACATAGCTTTAGTTTTACTTCTTTTTATAATACAAATTAATCGCAACATTAATTAACTAATCATAGATCATCCACTATTTCAACAGAAACTCAAAGCTTGGAAACCGATTTTAACGTTTAAGGATGCGTCAATATTTTTCTTCGTAACTGGAGTAATTGTATTGGCTATCGGAATAGCTATCTTCATACCGGACAGCAAGGTGCAGGAGTATTCGGTTGATTACACCGAATGCACAAATTCTGTCACTAATGCCACCTGCTCCGACCAAACGAATATCTACAGCGGAAATTGCACTTGTACAAAATCTTTACAAATCAGTTCGGACATTCAAGTATGAAGCTTTCTTTCTTGATTCTCCCAATTCGATTCTTTATTCCGTTCTTTTATTTTTATTAATTTATATTTTAAATATTCATTTTTAATTTGAATGACCTGATAATTTCATTGGAGATTTTTTTAAAATTTTTATCTATCTGTTATTTTATTGGTTCGTTATTGAGATTGTATACGATCGCTTGCAATAATCAGGATAATTATCATTGGCTGCATGCTAGAATGGAATTTAAATGATTGGATCCTTTCCCAATTCATGAGAGGATTATATCAACTTTTTAATTATATTAAATTTTGCTCAGCATTTTTGTATCATATGTTTTATTATATCATTTTATTAATCTGAATGAACAACTGCAAGATTTACTGGAACTCATTTGTATAATTATTTTTGGTTTGTTGTAAATTTTGAAAACCGTCAAATCACTGTAATCCATAAAAATTATCCTTTGTTTTCTTCAATTGTTTCGTCTTTCTATCTCATCAAATAACCTTGTGGTAAACAGTTGCATAAATGTCAAGTTGGTAAAGGTTAAGAAAGGAAAATTTCCAAAACAGAATCTTTATTGCATGTTATAACCTGAAAAATTATCTATCCGATTATCTGTCTACTTAGTTGAAAATAATTCTAGCTGTGAAGGCGACGATATTTCTAATCTCATTGATATTGCCATTCTTCAAAATTTAGTTTAAGCCCTACACAGTTTGGTTGATTTTCGTAGTTATTTGCCCAGAATTTTTAACATTTTGAGTCAGCCTCTAACTTGAGTTTAACAATATGTAACTATTTGTCCTTTTTATTTTTAAATTTTAGGCTCCGGTTTACTTTTATTATGGAATAAGCAATTTCTATCAGAACCACCGGCAACTTATTAAATCGTATGACATGAACCAGTTGATGGGACTAAGTCCGAATGCAGATAATTGTGCACCGGTTTATAAGAATAACGATGGTAAAACCTATGCTCCTTGTGGCCAAATGGCTAACGCCATGTTTAATGATTCATTCCTGTTATTGAAAGACAATGACCAAGTTCCATGGAGCTCAATTAATATTTCATTGTACTCTGATAAAAATCGATATGGGACACCATCAAGTTTAATAACCATTGACCTTTGAACTGTTGCTATTGAGACGTATATAGGCTGGAGTGACACAGTGCCGCCTCCTAATTGGCGAACTCCCGTTTATCAGCGTTCTTCAAATGCCTATGTTGGCTATGAAGAATTAATGGTTTGGATGAGACCGGCTGCTCTTCCAAAATTTCGGAAACTCTACCGAATTTTGACCAATAATGGAAGTTTCAGTAACGGGTTACCTGCTGGCAATTACACTCTCAATATTAATTATGGTAATAATTTTCCTTATTAATACTTTATTCAGCATAAACAAAATTTCACTTGCGCAGAATTTTCAATATTGAAAATTTATTGGTCTATATTTAAATATTTTTCAACAAATGAAATTGCCCTAAAACTTTTGGCATTGTTTTATTTTTATCTAATTATTTTATCTAAAACTATTATTGCTATAAATGAACCAATAATATCAAATTCGAAAGATCGGAATTATAAATAATGAGAAAGATTAGATGAAACATTTATTAATAATAATTGTTTTTCTCTGGAGCCCAGACTGACAAATGTCAAATTTTTCAAAATGAAATAAATTATGAAATATATTAATATATATTTTATATTAAAAATTTTCAATTAATTTTGCTACAAAATAGCATTTTAATATATTTATTATTATGACGGTTCAGTAAAAAACATACAATTTTATAGTAAATCAAGTATCAGCATGTATTTTTATGAATAAATCATTAGATTTCACTTCAATGGACAATTCTTTATCAATAATTCAATTACTTAATTTTATGTGTAAATCTCCAAAAACAAGGACTCCCGAATTTCGAAGTTATTTTTAGTAGGTTTCAGAAATAATTGACGCTAAATATAAATGAAAAATGAGTTCAGGAAAATGTTGAATTTTATAACGACTTACTTTCTAATGATAACAAACAAATCTGATAAGCACATAAAAATTATGGGAGAAGTTCATTTCTGTGTTTGGGCTCACACTGATTATGTTTTAATTTTTGATGAAAATAATTCCCATTATATTTCCATTAATGTGAACAACTTTATTTAAATTCAATAGGAGCACAAATCAATTGTTAAAAAATAAGTGTGTATTTATTTAATAAAATTATAATAATTTCACACTAAAATTGGTAGCAGTGTTATGGAACTTTTTCCTCAATTTAAATTTAATGCTAACAAATTTAGTATTAAATATATATATTTATATATATCTTTACCATTGACAAATTATATATTAGTTATCTCTAATTATATCGCAGCTTTAACGCAGAATAAAACGGAATTTTTTCATTGGACAGTTTTCTCATATTAATTTCAAATAGCGAACGACTTCAATTTCATATCTTTCTAGTGTAAAAGCCCAAATTTGGTATGTTTTATAGAAATGTCAAATACGTTGGCCATATTATAGAATGATTCGGTATGAAGATATTGAGAAATTTCATATTAATTTTCATAAATGCTGTTGGAGTTTGAAAGGATTCGTTAGAGAACTTTGTTAAAATTCCAATATAAAAGAAAACTAAAACACTATATTACCAACGACTCTGTTAAAAGAAAGTGCTAAACTCGTCACAGCAGACTGCTGCAAAAAACGAATATAAACTTCAATGGGAATTTGATACATGTTTAGAAAACTGATACGTCTTAAACTAATCAAAAGATTATTAGTAATTTATTAATACACCTAATTCTGTTTTTACACGAATTATTTTTACACGAATTTGAAATAACACGAGTAAATACGAAAAAATATTTCTATTTTTACACGACATAATTTGAAATAACACGAATACAAAAAAAACAAAATTACTTTTTTTACATGAATTATTGGATTTAACACGTTTTTTTTCAATGAATTTTTTTAAAGTAAAAAGAGAGCAACTCACCACGATGACAGTCAACTCACCACGCTAAAATAGCTTGAACTTTACTAGAACAATTTTGTACAAGTAAATTTCAAGCAAGTAAATTTCAAGCATCAGCTGTTTTGTTTTGTTTGTTTACACACAATTTAGTTCCTATTTGACAATTATAATTGAAAGATCGTTAGTTTTTGCTGATTTTTAACAAGTGCTAAGTAAAATAAGTAGAAGCTCATATAATTTTGGTAGACCAATAACAGGTTAGTTTCAAATATTTAATTTTAGATTTTTGCATTTTTGATTAATAAAATATATTTTGGTAGCCACACCCATGTTACATAATTCTCCTGCATTAAAAATGAGGAAAGCGATCAGCTTAGATACCAAAATCAAAATTTTAGATCAACTTGCAACGGGACAAGGCGCAACGGTTGTGGGAAATAATTTCGGAATCCATGAAGCTACTGTAAGAACAATTAAAAAAAATGAAACTGCAATTAGAGCATCAGTATGTTCTGGAACAAAATTAAGTGCAAAGTCATCATCGTATGTAAGGGATGTTGTTAAAGAGAAAATGGAAAAAGCTTTGGTAATCTGGATAGAAGACAAATCCCAAAAGAGAATACCAGTAGACGGACTTGCTATCAAGCAGACAGCATTAAGAATCTATAAACGTATCCAGGAAGTTGATCCAGATACATCATCTCAGTCAAAACAACATGCATTTTCCGCAAGTACTGGTTGGATGACTGGTTTTTTAAAAAGACACGCTCTCCACAATATAAAAATTAAGGGAGAAACTGCATCCGCTGATGAATTGGCTGCTAAAGAATTTCCCGAAAAACTAAAAAAAATTATTGAAGATGGAGAATATACTCCAGACCAAGTTTGGAATTTAGATGAAAGCGGCCTTTTTTGGAAGAGAATGCCTAGAAGAACTTATGTAGCAAAATCGCAGAAAACAGCCGGTGGTTTTAAAGTAGCAAAGGACCGTATTACGTTGTTGTTTTGTTCCAATGCTTCAGGAGAACGTATTCTTAAGCCACTCCTAGTACATCGTGCCTTAAGACCACGTTCCATGAAAAGTGTAGATTTCAATAAATTGCCTGTACACTGGATGGCGAACAAAAAGGCTTGGGTAACCAGTGCAATTTTCACAGAGTGGTTTCAGAAGCACTTCATCCCAGAAGTTAGGCGCTACATGAAAGAAAAATGTCTCGAATTTAAAGTTCTTTTGATTCTAGACAATGCACCAGGCCATCCAGTTTTGGAGCACCCAAACGTACAATTTTGTTTTTTGCCGCCTAATACCACTTCCCTTATACAGCCACTAGACCAGGGGATAATTGCTACGTTTAAAACGTATTACATAAGAAGTTCATTTCATTATGTTGTAGAAAAACTTGATAATTATGAGGAATCATCAGTCATAGATGAATGGAAAAAATTTTCTATAATGGACTGCATTAATCAAGTCAAGATCGCGTTAGATTTATTAAAGCCATCAACTTTGAACTCGTGTTGGAAAAATATTTGGCCAGAATGCGTAAAATGCAAAGATCCTGTTATCGATAATAACGCTGAACTTGCTGATATAATAACAATGGCCAATGCAATCGGTGGGGATGGATTCGATGACCTATCGTTAGCAGATGTAGAAGAATTGTTGGTAGATGAAAGCTTGAGCGAAAATGAAATTATAGATCTCACCCTTGAGACTCGTTATGATAAAGAACATAGTGATAGTGACGAAAGAGATCGTCCAATTTTGAAAGCATCTCTAATTAAAGAAGGTCTTGATCTCGCTACAAAATTAGGTAGTCATTTTGAACAACATGATCATGACGAGGAACGAGCTGCCAAATTTCAGCGTGAACTGAAATCATTAATGGCATCTTACAGGGAAGTTTATAATGGGTTAACGCGAAATAAAACTCAATCTAAGATAACTGATTTCGTTCAAAAATCTACTGATGTCCCAACACAGTCGGCTAGAAATGATAAAGATTAACAAAATCATTCCAGTGATGGCAGTGATATTGTAGTCTTTCGCAAACGTTTACGTTTATTATCAGACAGTGACAATAAATAAAATTGTTTAATGTTTAAATTTTTCTTATGGTTGTACTTTATGTTATTTAAGTTTTTTGGCAATGAATTTCTGGTATTATTTTTTTTATGAAATCTAAATTTTAATTTATTTTATTATAATTTAGTTTATTTAATAAATTAAAACGAAAATAAATTCTTAAAATAACTACAACAATATTTTTTTATATTATTTAGTCTAATTTTAACTTATTTTTTGAGGTCTAGAACCAATCTATTATTTTTGTACTTGGCCAGTATCTTTTTTTACACGATTTTTTTTTACACGAATTTCTCGGGAACCATTCTATCGTGTAAAAACAGAATTAGGTGTATTTATAAAATTTTCTGGGAACATAAAAATGGCAGACAGATAACAAAGGCGATTTTACCCAAGTTTTATTATCAAACATATTTGACTAGTGTCTCGAATATTCTGTAAACTTGATCAACCTTCTTCCTCATAACTGTGATTAATTTATTTCTACTGAATAATAAATTTTCTATTGTACGTTGTTAGACAAAAGCACACTAATAATTTACAAATCGCTGAGAAAAAATATTTCAATGTATTGTTTTGTTGTGAAATTCTCTGCTGCCAATCAGATTCTAGAAATTCTCTAAAAATATTAAAAAATTGATAACATTGAAAAATTCTTTAAAATTTCACTCAAAATTAGCTTTCCTTGGCATTTTTAACGATTATTCTCAATAGGTTTTTTTATTGATTTTTCAAAATTGTTTGATTAATGGAAAAAAATAAGTCTTTAAATATAGAAAACTTCAACAATATTCCAATCTTTGATATTTGCTTATTACGTAGTTGAAATATCTCTCAAATTAATTATTTTCTACTTTGTTCCATATCTGAACCGAAGTTAAAAATAAATAATTAACAGGTAAGAAAATCACTTCTGATTGTTTAATATTTTAGTAAGTAAAATCTCAGTAATGAAATAATTCGTTTCAGTCTAATTTTGAAAATTATTACGTTTTTTGATCGGTTACTCATTTCCTTTTAATTTGATAGGATGCAAGTTTGACTTCACCTTTTAACTGGAGATTTACTTATAACGACTATAAAATGACTTAAAAGCAACCTATAATATAAGAATAAAGTCAATAAGTTTATATTATAGAAACTCAAACTTATCTGTTCCATTCATATTTGCAGACGAGCACTGTTATACTATTATATAAGGATTATCAAACCTTTGACTTTCAAATACTTCAATTAACGAGAAACCAAGCACACACAAATACACATTACGGATCATTGACTTCGTTATAAAGAACTAAAATTAAAACTAAAATTCTAGGTTGGTACATGAAATCTTCTTTGTTAAAGGAAGATTTTCGTTAGATATGTTTGTTAAATAAAAGCAGAACTATATTTGGATTTCAGTGTTTTGACTCGTGAGAAAAAATATTTTTTTAAATAGAGATTCGACTGTATATTTACCTATGCATAAATATTTGGGTGAGAAATTGTGAATTTTTCATTGGTTTTACTTGCTAATCTTTATTATAGATGAGCTTATTCATTGGTAACTGGTGTAAAAGTTAAACATCAGATTTGCACATTTAATTAAAATTTTTTTTGACGAATTTATTAGTTGTAATACATCTGTTGCAACTAGTTAAAATTTTAGATAAATATATTCAAATTTAAGCTAATTTTCTCATAAATTGTGTTGGTTTTAGAAAGTTTGAAATAATAACTTGCGATCATATTTTTTAAATTGAAATAGTAAATTAAAGTTATAAGGTTGATTTGTTCTTCGTTATTTTTAGCTTTATACTACAAAAGAACTTAAAATATCCGTGAAATACGTTGAAAACAACAAGCTTGATTTTAGTTAATGTATTTTTTCCCCCTACCAGAACCGTAGGAAGATATAATTGTGCCATATACTGAACACGAATTTATTGGCCTTATTTTTATTATATTTTGAACTTTCGAATATAATTTATTAAAATGTATATGACTGTGAATTACTATTATCTTCCTTGCTTCACACTTTTTTGAGTGTTTCACTAAATTTATTTTTTTACCCTGCATTAATAATATCATTAAATTGTTATTACTAAATTAAACTCATATAATTCTTTAACCTTTGAGCGGGCGCGCATTTTATTTTAACTTAAGCGAGCGTCATACAGTTTGCAAAAAATATTCACTATTTTATCTTAAGATAGAGTTTGGTAACTATTAATAATTTTAAAAATGTATCGCAACACATTTTTCATATCCCTACGGCACCCTATGGTGACGTGGCACCCCGGTTGAGAAACACTGGTCTCCAGCATGGTTTATCTTATTATTTACTTGTCTGATAAATAATAATTCTGATATAGTTATTTTTAATTTTGAAGTAGTTAGAAAAATCTTGAAATATCGCCCCTCTATTCTTGGTCCGCGTGTCAAGGCACCAGTGACGTCCCATTAATCCGCCTGTAAAATAAGTTATGTTTTCAGTTTTAATTTTCAAAATTTTCAGCTTACCCCGTGAAATCCTTTGATGGACAAAAATTTTTCATTGTTACCAATTTAAGTTGGATTGGTGGCAAGAATTCAGCCATCGGAATCCTCTACCTGATTACCGGATGCATTGAATTTGTTATTGGAATCGTGTTGGTGATATTGCAAATCAAATATCCAACTAAACCGTAAGAATTTATTATATTAATAAATTTCGTGAACTTTTGTAAATTATCTTTTTATTTATTATCTGACTTTCAGTAAATATTTTATTTATTTATTTCATTTGAAATATTGATCTAGTCTTAAAAAATGAAGATATATGAAATTTGAAATGAAGATAGATCAGTGGTGAAAAATCTATCAATATTCTTATTGATAATTTTTAGACCTAAATTATTATATTCTATAAATTATTGTTACAATAACTTAATATGTTCTGTATCCATTCCATCTTCTTAAACTCTTAGATTTTTAATGTATATATAAGAACAAGACCAACATAAGGATGCCAGGTATGATACCTAGTTATGTATCTAATTTTGGATGAAACAGACTTTTAATTCAACTATTTATCCGATATTCTATCCGATTTGTTCTATTTTCCGAAAATTACATTCAAAATCTAATCAGTTTTTTTATATTTCAACAATTTTATAATTTACAAGTAAATGATCATAATTGTTATAAAAAACTTAAATCTGATAAAATTTAATACTTTTTTGCAGTAGGCTAGAAATAATTTTATTTTATTAAAAAATAATTTTGCAAAATTATGCAAAATATTAATAAATAAATTATAGTCATTTAAAAAAAAAATAAAGTCAACCATTTTTATTTTAATTAAATCCATTCAGATTAAACATCATAATATCAAAGCTTTCTTTTATAAATTTTTAAAAATTTCAATTTAAACATAAACTCTGCAAAACATTAAACTTAAATTACTTCTACTTGTAAAAAATCACGATCTGAATTTGGCGTGTGTAATTGGATCCACGACATTGAGACTATGGTTTACAGTTAAATTTCTGTAACCTCGCCAACAATCTGTTATGCTTGTTGTACCGAGTTCAACAAATTTCAACAAGACACTACCAATGGTTGTTCTGCTTCTGAATGTAACATCCCGAAAAAATTATTTCACATCTGGTAATTTCGATGCCTCCAATAACCCACATCTACTTCGAAAAAACATCCAACTCCCTCAATATCAATTTCTGAAAGCGTATAATTTTGCGTTATATTTAGTGTCCTGAAATATATCAAAACTATTAATTTTGCTAGTGATATATTTGAATTGAATAAAATAGTATTTCTGATTATTGATAAGCGTTTGTTGCATATAATACAGCCCCGGGGAAGGTTTTTTCTTTTCTGTTCAATCACCATAATTCTGTGGATGCAATTCTCACAAGTTATGTTTCCTTGAATATAGCACTTAAAAATCAGCCATTCAACTGCAGCTCTGTCATCACTTGTAGCTGAAAAAATTTCTCTGTGTGCAGCCATAAATAAAAAAATGAAAAATCTTTATATAAATTGATTTATAAAACGCATTAGTTTAGTAATCAATCAAACATACATAAAATAATTGAATAATTAATTAATTATTATTTATGCCCCCAAACCGGCCCCTAGCAGTTATTTGTATATCATTATTATTTACTGGTGGTTTGTAATGGACAGGCGCTTTTACTAACGGTAAATATTTACATTAATTTTCTTATTATTGAAATGTATCAGAAATCACTGATGCTATATTCAGGAATCGAGAGACCTCATTCGACATGTCGTCATATCTTTGAACTTGTTTCTTGGACTATATGGTACCGTTGCATTCATTGACAGAGATTATTTGCTCATTTAATATCACTGTATTTTGTGCGCTATTTTTCCATCGAATATCTTTTGTGATTGCATATCAAACTATATTATACCCGCCGTTCTGTTTTTGATTCTCTTATAATATTTTAATTATTATATTTATATGTTTTGTTTTGTCTTTCAAATATTTTCTTAGAACACATTATTATTAATATTATTATTATTATTATTATTATTATTATTATTATTATTATTATTATTATTATTATTATTATTATATTTTCTAAAAAATCTGATTCATAGTCAAATTTTGTATAAAATATTACATCACTGATAAAGAAATTAGATGTGAAAAACAAAAAACGTCCTTATATTATTATTATTATTTATTAAATGAAAAAGTTTATAAACATGACAGTGATTTATTTACTAAAAAGCGCCATTCAGACACAAGTTTTACTATATAGTGATGTTATTACTATATAATCAGGTAAGCAACCAAAAAAATCAATGAATTTTAATTTAAATATTTTAAAAAATTATTAATTTTTAATACTTTAATATGAATATTTTAAAAACTTTTTAATTCATTTTGATAAGAACTAAATTTTTATTTATTAAAAACATTTTGTTTATCCCAAATTTGCGTATCACATTAATTGAAAACATTTATATTCATAACATTTTGTACATTATTTATGAGTCCAATGACCTTATCAACACTTCACACATACCACGTTCCCAATCTACAGTGTTCAAGAACGCGAGTATAAAGATGAAGGGAAGTCTTTCCTATGCATGTGGCATAATGCCCATTATATGTTTTTGGGTTATTATTTTCAAGTCGGTCACCTCTTACTCTTGAACATTGTCGATTAAAGACCAATACCAATGAGCACAATTATTGATGTATGTGTTGGGCCAGAACACAAACGGCCTTGAGAATTGTTTAAATGAATCGGTAATACACACGCAAATACAACATGCAGATTTAAAATCGAACCTATAAAACATCAACTAACCCTGCTAAAATATGAGAAAGAAAACAATTAAATATAAAATTATAAAACACAAAAATAAATTAAAATAATAACAAAGTGCAACAAGATCCGCGCGAAATAAACATAAAAATAACATGAGAACACGAAAATTTGACAATTTATTAAAAATGGAACAAAAATTAAATAATTTGAATTGGAAACAATTCAATTTAAAAGTTAAAAATAAAATTGTCAAATTAAATTATAAAAATAATAAAATTAAGATTAGAATATACTAAAAAATCACAAGGTAAAATTTTGTTTTACTAAATCAAATTTAACACGCAAGGTTAGGATCGTACAATATGTATATATACTGGTGGATTTCTGGGTGTTGATGTTTAAAACTATATAGTTGTTACCCAGACAACCCCATATAAATGTGTTTCGCATACCACTCGGCACCCGTTGCTAAGCAACTGTTGGGCCAGCACACAAATAGCCTTGAGAATTGTTTAAATGCATCAGTAATACAGCACGAAAACCCAGCACCAAGATAACTTAAAATACAATATACAACACCAACTAAACACTTTAAAATCTGAGAGAATATAAATAAATATAAAATCAAAAACATAAAAGTAAAATAAAATAAATACAAAATGCATCAAGAACCGCATGAAATTTACATAAAAAATAACATAATAACAAGAAAATTCGACCGTAAAATGACCATTTATATAAAAGTAAAAATTAATGAATTAAATGAATAAAAATAAAATATTTTTTGGTTGAATAAATTTATTTAAAAAATGTTAAAAATAAATTACCAGTTTAAATTAAGAAATAAATAAAAATTTAATTTAGATAACACAAATAATTTCAAAGTCGAATTTTGTTTAATCGCACTAAAACTAACACACAAGGTTAAGGCCAAATTATAGGTATATATACTGATATGATTTGACAAATATCTAATCTTAATTTTCAGTATTGATTTTAAATCGTATTTTGACACTGGTTGTCAGCAGTTTCACTTTGGATTATTTAATTCGATGTTTTTAATGAATTTTTATGGATGCATTCGATTTATTTAGGAAGGATATGGATTTATGGATTTTTATGGATAATTATGAATTTTATGGATATGGATTTTTATGGATGTATTCGACTTATTTAGGAAGGATATGGATTTATGGATAATTATGAATTTTGTGGATATAGATTTATGGATTTTTATGGATGCATTCGATTTATTTAGGATGTTTATTTCAATGTTTTTATTTGGATGGTTAAATTTATGAATTTTAATGGAAGTAGCCGGAAATTTAGCTTTGGTTTTAATAAATTATTATGATGCTTAAATTATTTTCTAATTGTCGAAAATTTTCCGGCCCACAGCCAATACATTGCAAGATAGTAAAATCATATAAAGTATTCAGATTCATGTAAATGCGTGGAATACCGCCGATGATCTGTGCCCGTGAAGACCCGGCGTGCGGAACGCAGGGATCGAAACGTCAATATTATTCCGTATAGAAGAAAGGAGGAGTAAGGAATTGGTCTTTTGGTTGCTTCCTCGTTTCTCGATTTTCTTTAAAATCGACCTAAATGATTCTACAATCGGCTCAAAATCTCTAACACCTAGTAGTCCAGTGGGCACTCATTAATTACGAAATGAACATACATAGATCTTAAGGACAAAGAGAGGGAACGGGTAGCGGGAAAAATTGCGAAATCGTTGCAACAGTTAAAATGAATAGCCATCGGAAAAAGATTAATCCGAACGACCAAAATCATGAAAAATAATGTTTTTAAATAAGAATTAAATAAATTAATTTGAGTTGAGGCGGAAAATATGGGCGGGACGCTGCTCAAATTTTCCGAATTAGTTCAAATGCTTAACAAAAATAGTAATGTAAAAATGGAACGTGTAAAATAAGTGCGGAACGCTGCTCAAATTTTCCGAATCAATGAAAATACTTTGTCGAAAACTGTAGAATAGGGATGAACCGTAAAATAAGGGCGGAACGCTGCTAAAATTTTCAAATTTAGAAAAATACTTAATCGAAAACCGAAAATATAGATGTTGTATATCAATAAAAAAATTTTAACGCTGAGGAATAAGGACGGATCCCTACAAAATCTTAATAATAACGATAATGATAAGGGTAATGGTGATTATAATAATAATAATAATAATAATAATAATAATAATAGTAATAATAATAATAATAATAATGATAATAATAATCATAATCATGGTATTTGTAGTAATGATGATAATAATTATGATAATAATAATAGTAGTAATAATCATAGTAGTAATAACAATAAATATAATGGCAGTTATAGTAATAAAAATAATAATAAAGGTAATAGTAGTAACAATTAAGAAAGGTAATACATATAATAGCAACAATGATAATGCTAGTAATAATAATAGGGAACATTGTAGTTATGATAGGGATAAGAGTAAGAGCACTAGTGTGTGAATACTTAACATAACCAAGGGTGTACCGACCAAAGAATAATCTTCGACATGGACAACGATAAGAAGGACTTTGGAAATGGACATAATAATGAATGATATGAGAGTATAGGTTACCATTTGAAAGAGATAGAAGAATAATGGGACCTAAGAATCAAAAGCGAGCACAGGTCTTCTATCGGCAGCTCGTTGGACCCAGAGATCGTTCGGTCAATTATAGCATTAGCAATAACGCTCACTTTTTGCGGACGATCTACCCACTCGAACACAGTTCCAACGTTGCTTAGCAACGGGTGCCGAGTGGTAAGCGAAAGATATTTGTATGGGGTTGGCTGGGTAACAACCATATAGTTTAAAAATATCAAAATCCAGAAACCCACCACAACTTTGGAACTGTGTTCGAGTGGGTAGATCGTCCGCAAAAAGTAAGCGCTATTGCTAATGCTATAATTGACCGAACGATCTCTGGGTCCAACTAGCTGTCGATAGAAGACCTGTGCTCGATTTCGACTTTTAGGTCCCTTTGTTCTCGTATTCCTTTCGAACGTTACCTCTATGTAATCATCAAGATAGTAGATACATGACAACAAAACATATATTTTATAAGCGAATCACATATTTAAACGCGTTAGTCATTCGTTAGTTGATTTTCGAGCGGCTCGGCGTTTAGCTCGCTCTTTACGTCCTGGCTGTTGAGAACCAGGTTACTTTGCGATCTTCGTAGTTGCCGTCGAATCCCGATATGCTATCTAAGCAGGGGCGAAGACAAGTGGGTATGTCACAGCTGCACTTTCCTGGCAGACTGACACCGCCACCTCCAACCCCTTTATCTGGGTCCTCAAATTTTGATTCAGTAGTCTTTCTTCTGTCCAGCCCTTTTGCGCGGCTGTTACCTTTTGATAGATCGACTTCACCTTCTTCGGCTCTATCCAAGTGGCTTTGAGTTGTTGGATCTCCTTTGACAACTGTACGATTTGTTCGTAGAAATTTTTGTTGATTTTTCGGGCGTACTCTAATTCCTGTTACAAGACTTTCATTGGTTCCATTTCTGAAAAAATCATCTAACTAAGCAATACATAATTAGTTAACGTGCTCCGTTGAAGATCACCAGTGGTGATGGTGAATTCGGCGATATTTATCGACATTCCTTTCCGGGGCCGGCCCAGTATAAGGATGTTCACGATGTGCTCCGTCTGGCCGCTCCGTCCTCCTCATGTGTCGGGGCAGGATCGTCTGGGGAATGACCACATTGATGGCACTAGAGGACTATTCAACCTTTCGTCGTCCAGTTCGTACGACGTATTGTACGGCGGGGCATACCCGTCAGTACTGGCTATCCGGCCTGCGGCAATGTCGTCGTTTACATCCGCAAGGTAGCGTCTTGCCCGATCCACTTGTTCGTTGGTTTGGCGCTGAATTTCCTCCAGCCGCATGAGGAGGAACTCAGCGTGGCCACGGATCTCCCTGGCCGGGTTTCGCCCTAGCTCCCGGTTTATCGCGACGAAAGGGAGCTCGACATCTGTTGTTTGGTGCATACCACCAGGTCTGGCTTCTCTGACTTGGGATATGGTGAAGCCGGCATCCCACATTGCCTGACGGCAACGATTTACTGCGTGTGTCGGAAAACGCACTGTAATTCGGGATTCATCAATCCACGAATTGTCTAAAAGAAACTAATTTTTAAAATATTTCATATATGCACTATATGGAGAAAAAATTATTTCCTATTCGTTATGTTTTTTCGTTTGACAAGGTTAAGACATGGGCTTAAAGGGGTCAAGATTGTTCGCGGGTTACTTCAAATGTCTCATTATTCCCATTCGTTAATCTGTGATATAATGTGATAACATGATCCATTTTTGGACACTTCCAATTAGAAACTAATTTAAAGTAAATAACTAGATTAACCATGAGATAATGAATTAATTTTTAACCACTAACTAAAACATGCTTAAACTAATTATTAATCGTACGATTATGTTTGGTAAAATTTTTCCTGGGCTAATAAATATAATGTTCTTTGCCTTAAACCCCTTAAGTTTTGTTTAAATTAACTATTTGACTATCTTCTATACCCCACGTAACGAAATTATTTTCACCAAAGCTGAGCACAACTTCAACCCGACCCTTGATTACTCAGTAACTAATCTTTATGGAAGTTATTAATCACAGGTAACTTTAATTATAACCGATATCCTATTTTATTCATCACATTATTCTCTTATTATATTTTATTTGGGTTGTCGCGTATGGGAGTTGCTTAGTCTGATTGTATGTCGGATTTTAATATCCTGTAGTGTGTTTCAGCTGTGGGCCGGAAAAATTTCGACAATATAAAACAAAATTTTGATGCTATTTAAATATTTTATTAAAATATAATTTACCCGATACATTCATCATAAATATAATCATAAATACACCGCTCTCCCCACGCCGACACCCAAGCAGAGCTCAATTGAGGTTGCGAGGATGCGACGTGAACAGAGTTCTGAACAACACTTCCACTTACATCGGTTTCAAGATTTGAACGATTCGTAGAATGATTCAACGATTCTATACTGTTTTCAAGTTTATGAAAACTGATTTTTTTTAAAGTTGTGTAAAAATGAATCGGTATATATACCTATTGTACGACCCTAACCTTGCGTGTTCTTTTTAATTTAGTAAAACAAAATTTGACCTTGGAATTTTCTGGTATATTCTAATCTTTAATTTTATTATTTTGAGATTTTATTTGACAATTTTTCTTTTTGAATTTTCAATCGAATTATTTCTAATTCGAATTATTTGATTTTTATGAAATTTCGTATTTTTTGATAAATTGTCAAATTTCGGTCAAATTGTGGGTTTTCGTGTTATGTTTGTATTTATTTCTTGCGGATCTTGTTGCACTTTCTTATTATTTTAATTTATTTTTGTGTTTTATAATTTTATATTTGATTGTTTTCTTTCTCGCATTTTGATAGGGTTAATTGGTGTTTTAATGGGTTTGAGTTTAAATCTGCATGTTATGTTTGCATGTGTGTTACCGATTCATTTAAACATTTACAAGGCCGTTTGTGTTCTGACCCAACAATACCGATTCATTTTCACATAACTTTATTCGGTTTTTAACCAAAAATCAGTTTTTCTGAAAAAATTGACTCAGTATAAGAAGCTCAGTGTTACTATCTTCAATGTGAGTGAAGAAGTGTTTAGAAACCTCTTTCACGTTGCACCCGAACAACCTAATAAGATCTCTGGTGGAGGTGTCGGCATGGGGGAAGGTTCGAATGTTATGCCAATTATGATGTTATGCCAAACATCATGTTATGCCAATTATATTTTAAAGAAATGTTAAACCAAATTTTACTTTGTGTCGAAATTTTTCCTGCCCACAGCTGAAACAACATTACAAGCTATTAAAATCTTACATATTATCGAATTGTGTAAGTGCGTGTATAATCGCCAATAATTCGTGCCCGTGAAGGCTCCGGCGTGAGAACGCAGGAGCTGAAACGTCAATATCATTACGTATAGGGGAAAAGCGTGAAGGGGAAATAGTCTTTTGACTGTTTCATCGGCACTCATTTCCCATAAACTTGACCTAAAATTATTCACAACAAACGGCTAAAAATCAAAAACACCAAGTAGTCCAGTGGGCACTCATTAATTTATAATATAAACACAAAGCGCTAGGATCAAGTAAATGGGAAGGTGACGGGGAGTAAAAATTAAAAATCGCTGCTAGAGCTTTCTAATATCGTACCATAAAGAATTCATTTCAAATATTAAAATAAACAAAAATAATGTAAAGTGTAAATAATAGTTGAATTGTTAAGCCGAATGCCTAATCTTAACATAAATTTATTAAATGAAAACAAAAATTTAAATCGCATGTGAGGACCCAGAAGTAAAATCATAATGCAAAAATCCTCCGACGCGGTAGAATAAAGAATTATTTATGGAGATCAAGCTTGAAAATTATTACTTGAATATATAATGATTCTAAACGAAGTTAAATTCTGTATTAAAATTCCAAGATTTTAAATAAACCTAAGACCACCAAAGCTTTCTAAGGAAACCCAGAATTACCCGTTGTCGGATTATGGATCTTCACCGCAAATAAATCGTGAACGTAGTGATCACCGTGACACATACTAGAGAAAATTTATAACATTCTGAGATTTCAGAGTGATACCCGACATAATATGAAAAGAAATATACCACAAGATACATGGGCGGAACTCAATATATATATAGGATAAAAATCAAATACCTATCCCATCAACGAGAGCACGGATAAACTATTAATTGCCAGATATAACTGGGTCGCTTACCGCAGAACCATAACAAAAGGTATGGAAAATAAACGCATATACGATTTTATTAACTCTTCATCAAAAATCAAATACCACACACAGTGAATAGCATAATAAAATTGAGTAACATGCATAAGGATAAGTAACACTGAAGCCTCACGAATACCTAAGAACGACTTCTGCTGGATGCATGCTTCCACCCATTGAAATTCTTAAAACGAGTACTTAGAGAAATTCCACGATAGGTGCGACAAGTAAGAGTAGGTGTGGCGAGTACCAATCGGTATAGATCTGAAATCGAACATATCCATTATTAAAACCTCTATTAAAATTTATTCACTTACGCGTTTCCAATAAAATCGAGCGTAATAATAGCCATGAGAGAAATCAAACTACAATCTGATACGAATGATAGAATTAGGATAGTTGATTCAAGTATATAAATAAATTCACTACAAATAACCGAATTGAAATACCACGACGAGATGATTAGATTTGCGTGACCTTTAAAACTTTTAAATGAAAATGTGCAAGTGGAAATCGGCATGTGAACTACACGCTTACTTATAACCAAGAGTTTCCTAACCAGAGGCAATCAGACTAGGTGCGTGAAATCAATAAACTCCTTGACCTGACTGGCACACATCCACTATAATAACCGGCGCATTTTGAAAATTACCAGTTATTATTAATGCCGCGAAGAAACATGCCAAACCCAGGAGACTTTTCAAAACAGGCTAAAGGAGAATCTGGTGCCACGAGTACCAACGGGTCTCGATGTGACGGTAAAAATTCAGAAATTCATCTAAATATAATATTAATCCGACGTATTTGAGTATTAGCACTCAGATTGCCTCCCCCGCTCAGACATCCACAAGGAAGACCCGCCAACAAGCTCTAGTAATTGACCATGGTCACCAATGTCTTAAAATAAATGTATTATCTTCACGAATTCAATATTTTCAAAACAAGTCGGTCGAATGATGGTTAAAATCGAAATTAGTGACTGACCAAAACCATTGAGTGACCACCATGCGCCTTAGTAATCATGGCCACAGGAATTCGGTTGTGTAGGTCGTTGGCAGGGAGTCGAATAAACTGATCCACGGAATCTTAAATAAATAACCTGTAGATCCAGGAGAAGTATCGTCCAGACCCTCAATTTCACTAGAGATGGTAACAGAAATTAATAAAATTATATATACAGATTGTTATTTGGAATTGATAGCTCAATTATGGAGTAGGTGTTTGCTAAATTTCTATTGATTTAATCGAACGTTTTTTAGTTAAAAACAATAATTTACATGAGATAATTATAATTGAATTAAATAAATTATCGATCAAGGTTTATTATAAATGGAGCCCTGACGAGTTGAGGAAATTCTTTTCTTTTGTTTTTCTTTCTTTTCACCTGTAGATTAATCAGACCTCACATTGATTTGGAAGATTCAAAATTTTTTTTAAACAAATCTCACCCGAATGTCCCCATATTTTTCAGAGCGTCTAAAAATTTAGGATTAGATATTTTCCCCTGAAATCGGAATTTACCTTGAGTTCATATGGAATGTTTCTTGATTCTGACCCTAGTCATAGAAACCGATTGTTCCATTAAAACAATAAATCTATTATCTTATAATACATTAGTTTATGCTACGAACTAAATTGAAAATTTATTATTTTATCGTACGTCAATTAACATTGTAAATAGTTATTATCTTTACTTTATATTATTGTAGCATCATGAACTAAATTGAGAATTCATCATATTATTTCATTCTATTTTATAAACAAAATTTAGATAATATTCTGGTATTTTATTTTATTAGAAAATTAAGGATTGCATTTTAATTTTATTCCATAAACTGAATTAGAAAATTAATGACTGCATGTTATTTTTATTTCCATAAACCAAAATAGAGCATTAATGATTGTACTTTTATTTTCATTTTATTCCATGAGCGAGATTAAAACCTAGCCATTCTACTGATTTTCTTAGATTATTTCGTAAAATACCTTGGAGTTCGATTATTTCAATTTTATACTCATGTCATAAACGAAATTACATACTTCGACAATCAATGATAAAAGAACTATTATTCAAGTACTAAGCCCGGTATAAGTTATAGATTTAATCACTAATAATTTGGAGATATGAACTGAATTAAGACTACTTAACAGCATCGACGTACTCCGGGAAAGACCTCGTGGAACAGTGCCCAAAGTAAACTTCTGTCAACGAACCGCGCAGACTGAAAAGACCCCTAAGACCAACGTATCCAGAACCCTAAACATCGCATAGCCCGGTCACAACCAACCTAGTTAAATCATTACACTCAACGCCCAAGCTAACCCCAAACCAAAATTAAAGTATAAGCTTCCGTTATATGAGTAATGCTCCTTTTAATTGTAGAAAACTCGTGGATCGATGCATCCCGAGTAATAGCCCGATTTCCCGCCAACTCGGTTGCCAGGTGTAGACAGGCGATGTTGGATGCTAGCTTTTCAATCTCGCCCGTGCGCGAAACCAGATCCGGCACGCAAAGAGATTCTGACGAGATCGATATCCCATATGTGGCGATCTAAAGAGAGCCAGGACGCAACCCGGCTAGGGAGATGCGAGGCCAGGCCGAATACTTGCTGTCGCGCCTCGAAGTACATCAAGCGGAAACGAACCGTCAAGTGGAACAAGCTAGACAGCACTTACAAAGAATCAATGTTGACATCGCGGCAGGTAGGATACCCAGCACCGACGGGTATGCCCCACGATGCAACGTTTCGTACAACCTGGACGACCCCAAATTCCGAGAGCGAATAGAGGATATGAATGTGGTAATCCCACGACGCATCCTGTCGAGGGAGATGCGAGAGGAAGCCAGGTCTGCAGCGATTCGCCGCGAGCATTCATAAGCGAGGGAGCAATATGTCAAGAAGAGGAAATAAGAACAATATGAATATTTCCAAGGCGTGTGAATCTAAACAAAATGTCTGAAATAAATCTGTTATCTCCGTATTCTAGTATCTCATTATTAAATCTTTTGAAATAAATTTTGTGTTTTAACATTACATTATGTTGTCATTAAACCAGAGGGTAAGAAATAAGCACTCTACGACGACCTAGTGATAAGCTATGAAATAATAAATTCCCTACAATTGTGGGAAACGTTCTGATGAAATCTTATTTATTTTCTTTTAGAAATGAAATTGCGTCACTCTCCCATCCTGCAGCGGGAGTTGGATAAGGCCCATGCTGCCAACCGGGATCTACAACAACAGCTCCTACAAATCACCCAGGAGATCCAGCAGGTAAAAGGAACCTGGATCGAGCCGCAGAGGGTGAAAACTATTTACCAAAAAATGGAGGCAGCACAAAAGGGGTGGGCTGGAGAACGACAGCTCACCCAAAGTCTGAAAACACAGATCAGGGGCCTGGAGACAGCACTGGCAGCGTGCCAAGAAGGGGCAGCTGTGATGTATCCGCTAGTGTTTGCCCCAGCACAGCTGGCTTATCAAAACATGACACCTCTATCCACACCCAAGGACAAACCCAACAAGCACCAGCAAGGAAGGGTTGAGCGTGCAAAACGTCGGACGGCTCAAGTTCGGGAGGTGAACTCGTAACCATAGACATCATTCTGTATTGTTTAATAAATGTTTTAAGAAAGCGTTCATAACGTTACATGATACCACTCTAACATTACACTACGACTCAGGACTCAAAGACGATCGTAGGAATGGAACTATCTCAGTAAGGGACTAAAGAAAGAAAACCGCACGTATGCCTTCTAACGGTAGTGCGTTGAAACCAGTTGGAGGTCGGGCCAAAGCAGTTCCAACTTGGCGCTCACCTTTGGCGACCTCAAAACCCATGGTTACATTACCAACTTTGCGTGGCAACGGGTAACCACTGGGCATAGCAAACGCTTACATCTGGGGTCGAGGTTATCAAAACCATAAACCCCACATATGAATGAAATAGGCATGTCTTATTTTAAAATTTTACTATAACATCTTCGTTTAATTCAAAATTTGTATTCATTCAAATGTTGGGACAGAACACAAATAGCCTTGAGAATTGTTTAAATCATCAGTAATACAGAACGAAAACCCAACACCAAGATAACTTAAAAAACAATATACAACACCAAGTAAACATTTTAAATATGAGAGAATATAAATAAATATAAAATCAAAAACATAAAAGTAAAATAAAATAAATACAAAATGCATCAAAAACCGCACGAAATTTACATAAAAAATAACATAATAACAAGAAAATTCGACCGTAAAATGACCATTATATAAAAGTAAAAATTAATGAATTAAATGAATAAAAATAAAATATTTTTGGCTGAATAAATTTAATTAAAAATGTTAAAAATAAATTACCAATTTAAATTAAGAAATTAATAAAAATATAATTTAGATAACACAAATAATTTCAAGGTCGAATTTTGTTTAATCGCAATAAAATTAACACGCAAGGTTAAGGCCAAATTATAGGTATATATACTGATGTGTTTTTACAAATTAACACAACTACTTTGCAGTATTATTTTCAACTGAATTGGAATATTGATTTTCAGTCTCAATTGGAGACTGATCGTAGTAGTGTGCGTTGCAGCTAACTGCATGGATGACTGCGAACTTGTTGATTGGTAGATTAGTGCTGTAAATGCTATGAATTGTGAACTATGCTACTACGAATGTTTTTCACTGAATTATGAATTATGCTACTACGAATTTCCAACATATGATGAATTATGAATAATGCTACTACGAATTTCTATTATATGCTTACAAACTTCCGATGATTATTTCATGTATTCGAGGCTTTTACCCAATTGATCTGGTAATTTTCATTCATTCCTTTTTTCGGCCCACAGCCAAAACAAATTGCAAGTTATTAAACTTATACATAAATATCGAACTGTGTAAGTGCGGTGTAAGTCCGCCAATAGTTCGTGCCCGTGAAGGTTCCGGCGTGAGGAACGCAGGAGCCCCAACGTCAAATCATTGAACTAAATAGCGAAAGAGAGTAGCTTGAGAGTGGGTCTTTTGGCTCAGCTTTCTTGCACTTAATTTTGATAAAATCGACAAAAATCTTTAACCACAATCGGCTCAAAATCACTGACACCGAGTAGTCCAGTGGGCACTCAATAAACATGAACATACATAGATCTTAAGGACAAAGAGAGGGAAAGGGTAGCGGGGAAAATTGCGAAATCGTTGCAACAGTTCAAATGAATAGCCAACGGAAAAAGATTAATACGAACGACCAAAATCAGGAAAAATAATGTTTTAAATAATATTTAAGAATTAAATAAATTATGTTGAATTGAGACGAAAAATAAGGGCGGAAAGCTGCTCAAATTTTCCGAATTGATTAAAATACTTATAGAAAATAGTAAAGCAAAACTGAAATGTTGTTCGATTGTTAGTAAAATATTCTCTTGAAACCACAAAATGAGAGCGGATTGCTGCTAAAATTTTTCGAATTAACACGGCTAAATTTTTATATAAGTAAGATATTTTATAAGGCTGAGGAATGAGGACAGATTCCCTACTAAAAACTTGATAATATTAAGGATAATGGTAATGATAATAATAATAGTAATAATAATAGTAGTAATAATAAATATAATGGTAATTATAGTAACAAGAATAATAATAAATGTAATAGTAGTAACAATTAATAAAAGTAATACATATAATAGTAACAATGATAATGCTATCAATAATAATATTAGCCACAGAGCTACGGGTATTAATAGAATCCATAACTAAAACACGTTTATTATCAAAACACAAATATTATTAAAACAAATTATATCGTTAATTTGTTTGAGGAGTTTCTAAAAAATAATAATTAATGAATAAGTAAGGATTTCAACATACAATCAAACATGCCCAACATCATACCATTATTTAAATACAAATTACAAAACGCCTCACATCCCCCCCTTTTTGAAAACCTTTAACCACTCAATATTTCTCGTGACGGAACTTCCATTTTCCAATTTTATTTCATAACTTCGATCATGAATCTTTTTAGTAATCACACCTGGACCCATGTATCTGTTATCACCTTTATTTCGAACATTTACTTTGATCAATACGCAATCTCCAATTTGAAATTCGCGATTTGTCGGCTGATTGATTTTTTCTTCTTCCACAATCTCTGAGAACCATTCACTATAAATCTTTTTCCCAAACACCATTTCAGCTGGAGTCTTCCTAATAGTTTTTTGAAAAGTTGAATTCAACATAAACTGAACTTCGGGAAGAATATCTACCCATGATTTATGTCTTTTATCTTTGAGTGTTATCTGTATTGCATCTCTGATTGTACGGAATTGTCTTTCAATCTGTCCATTTGCTGAGTGATGATATGGACTTGAATAATTAATTTCAATATTGTGGAATTCTGCAAAATCTTTCATTAGCTTTGATTCAAATGATTTACCTCTGTCACAGTTTATTATCCTTGGTGCTCCATACTTCATTATCCACTCTTCTTTCAGTAATCTTACCACTGTTTTTTCATCTTGTGATTTCACTGCATGTAAAGAAATAAACTTACTATGATGATCTATAATCCCAAGAATATATCTTTCTCCTTTCATTGCAAGTTGTAATGGACCACAAAAATCTACATATATTGTTTCAAATAATTTCGAATCACTTTTGCAAATTATTTCTTCTTTTGTTTTAGTTGTATCAACCTTTCTTTTCTGACAGTTTTCACAGGATTGTACAACATTACGAATAGATTGCTCCAAATCTTTCATATCAAAATTGTTTGATACATACATTTTTACTTTATTAGCACCCGCGTGACAGAGCTTTTATGATATTCTATGATGAATTCAGACTTGTTTTCTTCTGGAATCCAAATTTTATTATTATTTGTCATAATCACTCCGTTGACATATTTATAAAATGTTTTATCTGGCATCAAACTAATATTTTCTTTTATATTTTCAATTTCTTTCGAGTTCTTTTGCCATATATTTTCAATATTATCAGTCATCAGTGTCAACAATCTTGTTTTTAATTTACCCATTTTAGGATTTTCATGAATCATTTGACATTGAACACATGTTTCACATTCTTTTCTAGATAAAGCGTCGGCATTATTGTGGTTATCACCTTTTCTGTATTGAATCTCCATGTCCAGACCACTAAGATGGTTAATCCAAGTTTGAAATTGTGGGGTAATAGCTTTCTTTGTCTTCATCATAAATGTAATGGCTTTGTGATCCGTCCTCAAAATAAACTTTTTACCATATAGATAATGCTTAAAATGACCAGTAAAATAAAATATAGATAGTAATTCCTTTCTTGTTATACAATAACCCAACTCGTGTTTATTCATAGCTCGGGATCCATATGCGATTACTCTTTCTTTACCTCCATCTTTTTGAGACAGAACAGCACCAATGCGGTCAAAACTTGCATCTGTATCCAAAATGAATGGCTTAGAAAAATCTGGGAACTTCAATACAGGTGTAGACGTCAATTTCAGTTTTAAATTTTTAAATGAAGTTTCACACTCATCAGTCCACATAAGCTTCTTTTTTTTACTTCCACATAACGCTTCTAATACTTTGGAATCTTTGGTGTAATTTTCTATAAATTTGCGATAGTAATTTGCCAAGCCTAAAAATCCTCTCAAACTTTTTACGCATTTAGGTCTTTCAAAATTTTTAATAGTTTCAATCTTGCTTTCATCCGTACGTATTCCATCTTCACCAATGATATGACCCAAAAATTTTACTTCTTTCCTTTTGAATTGACATTTTGCTGGACTTATTTTAAGATTTGCTAATTTAATCTTTTGAAAAACCTTTTCAATGGTACTATAATGTTCATTCAATGTCTTTGAAAATATAAGGATATCATCCAGATATACAATTGTTCCATTCCAATTTAATTCTCCAAGAACCAAATTCATAAGTCTTTGAAATGTAGCTGGTGCGGCTGCTATTCCAAATGGCATTCTGTTAAAGTAATATTGCTTGCTTTTTGTCGAAAATGCTGTTTTCAATTTTGATGCATCATCGAGTTCTACTTGATAATAAGCATTGCCTAAATCAATTGTCGAGAAAAACTTTGCTCCGTCAAGAATATCTAATAATTCATCAGTATTTGGAATGGGAAAAATCGGTCTTTCGGTTATATTATTTAATGCACGGTAGTCCAAGCATATTCTTATATCACTACTGTTTTTCTTTTTAACACATACTAATGGAGAATTTCAAGGGGATGTACATTCTGATATAATGCCATATTTCAACATTTCTTGAATATTTTCTTCAATTTTTTCTATTAAATGTATAGGTTGTCGTCTTGGGTTTATTACAATCGGACTACCTTTAGTAAGTATTTCATGCTTTAATAGTTCGGTTTTCCCAACATCCCATTTATGTTTCATAAAAATACCGTCAAACGTGGAAATTAAATTATTTATAATCTTATCTTCACTTATGTGGTTCTTAAATGAATTTTCCATAATTGTATTTATTTCGTCTGTACGGTTTTCTATTTGCAATTGCATTCCAAATCTTTCGAGAAAATCTATACCTCCTATTAACTTTGGGTTTATATCTTTGGCTACAACGAATTCTACTTTTTTAATATCAGAAATTTTATCAACTTTTACAGTTAATAAAGTTTTACCTCAAATTTCAATCGGGCTATCATTCGCACATCTTAATTTTAAATTACTTGTAGTCATATTCAAATTTCCAAGTTTTTAAAAAATATTATAATCAATCACACTTATTTTAGCTCCAGTATCTAATAGGCATACTAATTTTACATTATTAATCATTACGGTAACACTGGGCCTTCCCTGCATTTTATCGTATACTATTATATCATTCCGTTTATCACGATTAAGAACATTTAGTTCATTAGACGTTAGGGGTGGGTCTTTAAAAACTTCATCCATACAAAATTTATTAATGTATATATTAATATAATTTCTATAATCAAAAATACCATCACAACAGTTATCATTCAAACTATCACAATCATTCAAACTATCACAATCATTCAAAATCATACAACCCTTACTCATATCATTAATTACCTTTAATTTATTGCTCCGATCACCTCCTCGTGTGGTGGAGCATTCCCATTTGGGTACTCAAAATCAGCCTCTGGATCCTCGTCACCGAATGCAGCCACTGATTTATGGAATTTTCGACGTCTGCCTGGAAATAACTCATGGCACTGATGTTTGAAATGTCCAGATCTTTTACAATGGGCACATTGAATATTGGAGCATTCAGATCTTCTATGACCTTCTTCGTGGCACGCCCAACATCGCAAAATTTGATTTGTTCGGACATGATCTCGCGAATGAAATTCCCTGGTATTATAAGGCTTACTCCTATTCATAGGTCTCCATCCATTTGAAATAGCATATCGATGTTCTCTGGTAAGATCGCCTTTGAATCTTGGATTATGTTGAGGTTCTCTTGTATATTCATCTTTGAATCTGGGATTAGCTTCTCGTTCTCGAATTGATCTGTTATCATAATTATATCTTGGTAAGCTCTTCTTAACAGCATCAGCATAGCGTTGTGTTTTATTCATTGAAGCTACATCAGCATGAAATACATTAATTTCTTTTGAAACTTGATCGTGTCTCTTTAATCTTTCTTTCATTTCATCAAATGATTTTAAATCTTGCATTTTGAGATCTTTTTTAACTTCTTTATCTTCAAGCGAATTGAATAGCAAAAATTTCTTTAGTTCTTCTTCATCAAGTTTATGCTTCAAAATATTTTTTGCAAGTTTCTCAATTTTTGAGCAGAATTCTTCGGCAGCCTCATTTCCTTGACGATAATTTAGCGCTTCGTTGAGATCATCGATAAGACTTCTGTTCTTAGAAAAAGCGTTTCTTAATCTTTCTGTATAATGCAGAGTTTCATTAGTCAACTCATATTTCTTCGTTGAATTGATTGATAGAAAAGCTTTGACGAATTTGCTTCTGTATTCATCGACAATATTTGTCATCTCGAAGAATCGTTCCGTTTCTAAGATAAAATCTTCCACGTCTGAATCCATGTCATATGTTTCTGGTGGCTTGATAAAATTTGCAATCGTGGTCGCCATATTAGCCACAGAGCTACGGGTATTAATAGAATCCATAACTAAAACACGTTTATTATCAAAACACAAATATTATTAAAACAAATTATATCGTTAATTTGTTTGAGGAGTTTCTAAAAAATAATAATTAATGAATAAGTAAGGATTTCAACATACAATCAAACATGCCCAACATCATACCATTATTTAAATACAAATTACAAAACGCCTCACAAATAATAAGGAACATTTCAGTTATAATAGGGATAAGGGTAAGAGAGATACGGTGCGGATATTTAACGAAGTGTTTACAGGTCATGGTAAAAATCGATAATACGAACAATGATAAGAAGAACTATGGGAATAGACATAAAGATAAATGATATGAGAGTATAGGTTAACATTTGAAGGAGATAAAAGAATAATGGGACCTAAAAATCGAAATCGAGCACAGGCCTTCTATCGGGAGCTTGTTGGACCCATGGATCGTTTGGTCAATTATAGCATTAGCAATATTGCTCACTTTTTGCGGACGATCCACCTACTCGAACTCAGTTCCAACGTTGCTTAGCAACGGGTGCCGAGTGGTAACCATAAGATATTTGTATGGAGTTGTCTGGGTAACAACCATATAGTTTCAAAATATCAACACCCAGAAACCCACCACAAAGTTCAAAATTGATTCAAATCAAATTGTTAAAATAATTAGTTTACCGTAATCAAAGCATTAAAATGCGGTATACCACGTTGTAATTTCATATTTTTGTTTATAATTTAATCCATTTTGTCGATATTGTGAATGTTATTTTCCTTACAAATTTCTTTACATGTTTTGATATTTCAGGTTTAATTAAAAATATGTTGAATGCCATTTTTTAGTTAAATATTCTAGTATTTTAATTTTATTTATAAAATGTTACACCATCCTTATTGAAAATATCTGTTCTTAGCCGTGTATCATCAGGAAATTCCTGAGTATAATCAAATAATAAATAACCATTAGGTATTTTGGTTGTATCTTGAAAGGATTCCATTTAAAAGTTGCGATGGTTGGAATATGCTTGTCTTGCAAGAAAATCAATAACAGCTGCATCTGTTTGGTTTTTAAAAAAACTAAACATTGAACATTTAAATTGTGTTTTATGAAACAGATTTTGTGTGATAAAAAAATGATACACCTCTATGTCTACTAATTTAACCAAAATTTGATATTATTTTATCGTTCAAAACGAACATTTATATAACAATATTAGGTAAAAGTTGTGTAATGTTGATGTAATCACAACTTAACCTTTTTTTGAAAAAATTACATAATCATCGATTTAAACATAATTAAAATTTTAAAAATGGGGTATCTAAAAACATTAGAGGGTCTTTAAAAAACGTGTATCTTAAAATAGAGCGATCTTCAGAAAGAGGATTCTATATTGGATCTGCAGTGCACATTACTATCCACTGACAATAATGGAAAATATCAACGCAGTTACTAGAAGCAAAACAAATTTTGGAATCTTTCTCAAAACATGCTTGATTTTGATGTACGTAAGTACGATGGTCGAAGCACAACGGAAGCCGAAAAATGGATAAAAGATAAATCGAAAGTCAAAGTTTAATTAGTGATTTCAATTTTTTATTGAAGGATTAGGTTGTAGTTATTTATTTTCATTCCTCTGCTCCGTTTTAATTCTAACATCTGCTTTATATAATTTTATTTGGTATTTAAATTTCAGATAATTAAATTGAGGTTTATTGATTACAAAACAATTACAAAAAGCAATTATAAGATAGATTTTGGATTTAAATGCTGTGAAACAAGAAGCAAGTGTGAGATTGGCAATATTTAAGATAAAAGTACAATTTCTGGTTAAAACCGCATTTAATTCATGGATGAGCGAAGAAGACATTACCCAAGATATTATTTCTAATAAAGTACGGGATGATCCAGTCAAAGAATTTCTATTAACAAAGTAAAGCATACAAATTGGGAGTTAGATCAACTTCTAAAATATATGAAAATATTACACTATCATAATCTGAGAGTCAGGGGCGTATGCAGAAAAAAATTGCGGGGTTTATTGATATTGTATATATTTATTGTACATGTAAATTATAAACTATAAAAATCTTATAAGACTCATTTCTAGACAAAACGTATTAGTGTTTCTTGACAAATTTCAGTAATAAACAAAATACTTTATTGTTTACTGATATAGTACCTTAGGTAATAAATTATTTTATAAAATCAGCAAACATAAGAAAAATTAACATTTTTAGTTTACTTTTAACACGGAATTGAATTGGATAATTTAAATTATTTTCACATTTAAAATTAAAAACTTTAAATGCCAGATAATTATTCCATTTATTATTATTTATCAGAAATAAAGTGTCATACATTTAAAGAGTAATCATAAAAGTATCAATCTTCTTAGTCTCTTCGCCATAGCGTCTACACCTTCCTCGGCGTTTAAAAGATCACACAATTCCTGCTGAATATCCTTTATAACTGAGCCATTCAATCTCTGTTCTGATGTTGTGTTCGGTAATTAAGTCTTAATTCTACGTAACTTTGAAAAAGATGGTTTAGCTGTGGTTGTTGTAACAGGTAAAGTTGCAGAAAACTTCAATATATTGTGAATCGTAGGATATAAATGATTGTTGCAAATATTCAAGCAATTAATGAAGTCCATTGAAATATATTTTTGATTAATAAAATGACGTCTCCACTTCTTTACCTCGCCAAAAATACTTTTTTACTTCAAATTATATCAATTAGCAATTGTTCATTGATCGCTTCTATAGGCAGGAGGATTTTGTTATCTTCTGCTTGTTTAATCTGTTGGGGAAGAAAAGGTTCTATGTTCTGTAAAGTAAAATATATCTTTTTAATTTGAGATGCGAAGAAATCGAGACCGCGGAAAAAGTTATATCTTGTTATACTCTTCTGGACTGTCGGTTTGTATATTTGACCGCTGTGTCGCTTTACAGTTCTTCAAGGAATCTCGAGCTCGAAGGCGCCGATGAGCGTGCAATTTCCTCAGCATTTTTAAAATTATCCATGAATTTTGAACATTAGTGTTCAATTTCTTGTTCTAAATTTTCACACAAATGCACGCAGGATTTTAAGTTACTTTGTTTTGACTGCAAAAGTACAGCTACTCCGTGGGAAAGCAAAAATGCACGATTAGCAATGCACATTCCAATTATTAAGAGAGGTGTTTTTAAAACCGATTTAAATGTGAAAGCTTTGCTTGATGGTTCGCTGTCAGTAAATTCTTCAATTTCGGCATGGAAGTCATTAATGATGTTGCGTGGCTCAACAAATAGTGAAATTGCATCTAAGTATCACAAAATTTGATCAACCTCTATCTTTTTGATTCCGAATCTACTCTTTCAAACAGCTAGATTTAAACAATGGTACAACAATGTACGTAAATCATATTTGGTAATGTTTCTCTTATTTTCGCTTTACAGCCATTATATTGTTCACTTATATTACTAGCCCTGTCGAATCCCATACCTCGAAAGTTATTGAGATCAAGGTCTATCTCTCTAAGAGATTGAATTAGCGTCTGAGATAAAGAAGATCTAAGAGTATCGCTGACAGGTACAAATTTAAATAAGTTTTTGCGAATAATAAATACGCTGTCAACTTGGTCGACTTATCGTTTATTGAAAATTGTTCAATTCCTGATATATCGGTTGTTTCATCTACTAGGACAGAAAATAATGGACAGTTTACTGTTTGTTTAAATTTTATTTAATACAAATTTCAACCAACACGAAAACTAGTTTTTTATTTTAGTTCCTTTTGAAATTTCAGGGGGATTTATCCACCTATGCAAATAATAAAAATAATAAATAAATTTTAGATTTGACTTTCTATTTTATGACAAAAATGGAAACCTATAACTTAAGTATTTTCACCTCACAGCGCAACGATATTTTATCATGATGTCCCAAATTGCTGCAAAGTTTCTGAATTTTTGAGAGCAAAAACTCGGTCTATTTTCTATCAAAATCTCTTCTACTAGACCTCGTTCTAAGAAAACCGAGTTTAATGCGTTGAAAACCGAATTTGAGTCGTAACGACCTAGTTTCTTCCACGAATTGCATCTGCTAGGCTCACAATCTACAATTGGTAAAAAAGATCATTGTCTACATGTGTAATATCGCAAGCTATACGAAACTATTCATTAGGCACCTCTATCACGGCCTTATCCCACTTTATAAGCGCTGGATCGAACATTTTGCACTTGTTGCAGGAATTTACGACATCCTTCACAATGTCGTACACTGCTGAAGGAACCGTCTCCCTTGCCAAACAAAGCGTGAGATTGATTCCCATATGATGGTTTCCGTGCAATTTAGACACTAGTGATGTGGAAGCACCTGTATTGTAAGAAAGATGATATTTCATCCACGATCTTGACACCCTCGTCAGAATGTCTGCAGGTTTGTTTTTCTCTGATTTAACCAGCTCTATGGTTATATTGAGACTTAGTTCCTCCTGTAGCTGTTTGATCATGCCGAGTCAACGCTTCACCAGCATTTCGGAGTTGCTGGTATTGGTTTTCCTTTTTCCTGCGAGGATATTGTTGACTCATTTAAACAATGACTCAGAATCTCTGATGATGACTAGTATACGGATGTTCCATCGAACCGCCAGATTGATACCTCGTAAAACCGATTCTAACTATGCGACATAAATATGAAGGTGATCATCTTTCTTCTTCAGACATGGCGGGTCTTCAACAATATTTCCATTGATTTCCAAGCAGATTTCAAGAGCAAGATTACTAGCATCACACCAAATTTTATCTTCATCACTCTTATCAACGGAGCATATTCCTCTGACTGGATCTTCGTTTCTAACACGGTCTATCAGTTTGCACATCACTCAGTCGCTTAACAAAGCTGCTAGTCACTTTCAGCCACCTTGCAATTTGATAAATTTAATAATGTCCGAACAAGTGCTCACAAATGGAAAATAACTTTCGACGCGAAAAGGTAGGAAATGTATCAAACTCTTCTATTTTATATCCTCTTCTCCACTCTACCTCACTGTTGTCTATTTGTGATATAAACAGGTCCAGAGTTTTTGAGTTTGCAATAGGAACTGGATCTTTAGTTGTAAAACAAACAAATCGAGTGGTTTTAATACCATTTTCGATTCAATTCTTGAAATATCAACTGCGATATCATCAATATAACTGAGCGTGGCTTCGTGGATGACTTCATCTGAAGAAAGCACTTTGGACAGGATCTTGGACATTATTCTATGTGTGCAATTAAGGCGATATCCCAACCGAGTCAAACAGTATGTCTTTCCGGCGTATCGTACTAACTGGTAGCGCCACAAGTTCTTTTAAACATGGATCTGTAAATAAGCATTATGCACATCAAGGAGAACTACTACCTTCCTCATTCGTCGCTATTGACGGATCGTTTCTAAGCAGACATCACTATCTCCGGTGTGGCACTCAACCCATTCGTTCAGCTCCAGTAAGTCCATAACTGGTCGGACCCCAGTAATTAGCTCTTCAATTCGAATTCCTAAGCACATTGGATGACATCCCGGGCTCCAGAGTACTTTGGGAAAAGATCCAAATTCTTCACTAAAGCGTGATAGCTTGTTGTTTGAAGAAGTCAAAGCAATTTGAATGACATGATTATAGTAATATTACTGATTAATATACACGATTAAAATACTAGAACGTAATATATTTCTTTTAAATTAGATGAAAATACCGATACGTAATATGTTGCTATTTTGTGATATTATCAAAATGTAAAAAATGCAGAACAGTCGGTTTATATTTCTTCAACAGTGTCCTTGGTATTTTACCTTTATCATTGATATAGTAAGCATATTTCTCTTCCAACGTTAGCCTTGTCGCAAGACCTCTTATCATTTTTGTCGTATTTTCCTCACTCCAACTGTCCTTTGTCATTGTGGTACAGTTATCTTCATGTTCTTCCATATCTACTGTATCTGTAATTTCAGTTCTTATGTTCTCCTCGCATTTTTCTTGTAGATACCAAAACTTGTTTCTTTTATCGCAGAATCTTGCTTGGTGCGCCCCACTACACTTGAAACATTTCATTCCACTCTTTGCGCCGTTCATATTTCTTTGAAAATTAGCTGATATGTGATTTTTCTTGCTGCACTGGTAACAAGTTCGTTCTTCTTTTGGTTTTATTCATTCTTGTTTCTTACAGAATCGGGCTATGTGAACTATTTCATTACATTTATAACACTTACGATCTGTCATTCTTGTAAGAGTCCCATCGTTTCCAGGCCGTGTTCCTTGCGCCTTCAAATTTTCTATAATCTATTTCAATCTTTGTATTTCTTTCTTTAATGGGACTATTGCTCCTTGATCTGAGGAACTAAATGTCCTTTGTCTTCTGCCTTTATTTCTTCCACTACCTCTTCTAATGTTTTCGGTTGTCTAATTCTCAGGGTAGTTGAAAGAAGATTATGCCGTAACCCTTCGAAAAACCTTGAGTCATCATTCTCTCCTTATCACCGTCGTACTTCATACATCGCAATCGTACTCTTTTAACAAATTCGAGGGTACTCTCGTTTTTTATTTGTATTTTATCATTTAATGTCGACTATAACCGACGTTTTCGACT
Source organism: Schmidtea mediterranea (assembly GCA_022537955.1). Classification (NCBI taxonomy): domain Eukaryota; kingdom Metazoa; phylum Platyhelminthes; order Tricladida; family Dugesiidae; genus Schmidtea; species Schmidtea mediterranea. Next base: position 77,599,833 of record CM039681.1, read on the forward strand.
TTTTTTTTCACTCAGTAATTTCATAATCTTGTGTTCATAATAGCGTTATGAACTACTTTACAAAATCTTGTACTGTTTTCAAATGTTCTTCAATCTATTCGTTACCGTATCTCCTAAAGACTTTCAACCTTGATAGTCTTTCATTAAATAATGAATTCTTGTAAGTATTCTTTTTGTGCTCGAGACACCATGTTATATTTCTATAAAATCATAATGAGAATAATTTAAAAGTTTAATAGTTTATAATTTTATTTTTATAACATCAGCATTATTTAAACAATTTAAAATTAACATAATTTAAAATTCCACAATAATACTTTTCAAATTATAATATATGAATTAAACAGCTATGTTTTTAAAACCGGAGAAAAATTTGAAAATTTGATGTATATTGTGTTGGGGAATATTTTTTAGGGATTTAAATTTTGGGATGATTTTCCATGTGAAAGTTGTTGAATCTTAACACGCAATGTATGAATCTAAGTTTATTAGTTGATGACGTAAAATCATCAAACAAGCATAGACTTAAAATAATCTTGTATTCATCGAATGCATAATTTTTATAGTCTTGAATATATTCGGAATGATTTGTAAGAATTTTCTAAGTTTTTAAATACTCTGAAGAAATTTTGAAATATAGGAAATTTTTGTGTTGGGAAATAGTTTTTATGGATTTTATGATATATTTGAGTTTGTGATATTTTTTTCAATGGTAATGTTGAAATTTAATAATATCGCATTGTCAATGTAAAGTTGTTTGCCTTAAGTTTCTTTAAAAATCCTTAAAATAACTGAAACTCTAAATTATCCTATAAAATTAATAATTTCCTCAAGGTTTTTCAGTATAAAATATTTGAATTTCTCTACATCAGTGATTCCCAAACTTTTCTGGACTGTCGCCCACTTTTGATACTTAGTTTGAGCCAACGCCCACCAATAATTCATGCAATTTGGATACCTCTTTTTAAGTCCATAAAAACTTTAACACAAGACGTATTAAATATTTGGAATTTTGCAAAATTATTATTTACTTTATTCCAAACAAATCAGACGATAACAACTCCATTACAAGCATTTATTACACCACAATGAACTTGTTCTAGTAAATCTTTAGTGAGACCGTTGCCCTTGAATGTTTTTTGATAGTTTTAGCATACAAAAAGAAAAGTTATTAAGTTTCAAACGAAGATCACCTCTCTGTACAATGTCAAGACGATTTCGTTGCTTAGAAAGTAGTATTACCACGTGTCTGAAAGAATGCTTCCACCATATATGACGCGTGGAATTTCAACAAAAGAGGTTGTGCAATCACAAATAACTTTGGGTAACGATCATGAAAATGGAAATATATAGAAGAAAGTTTATTCTTCATTACAACCCTCACCTCCTCATCATTATGTACCTCAAGTTACTCCTCATGAATATCAGCAGGTCCAAATTCTCAAGCGTAAGCACCAGCTAGGAATCTGCAGTTGAAGAAAGTCTGCAAAGCGCCTTTCCATGTTTCCTATCAGTTTCTCCGAATGAGTCACATAAATCATCAACTCATCATCATCAGGTTCTAAAATGCTCTCTCGCACAAACCCAGCTAATATTGGAAACTGCTGAAATGATCAGCGAGCTATGTTGGACTTAAAAGGGTGAACCTCTGGATAAATCTTGATACAACACGTTTGCCATCTATCAGTGTGACTTTTTGACCTTGCAACTGCAGGTTAGACTCATTGAAACGATTAAATACATCAGACATTAATAATTTTGCTATTTTTAAATACTTAGAAAAATTTTAGAAATTTATCGTGATTTACTTATTTTTGATTGGTTCCCTAGGGAAAAGTATGTGTACTAAAGATTTTAAATATATATATATATATATATTCTTGACCTACATAAAATTTGGATTCGAGCTAGATATTTTCCAGGGAAGTCAGAGAGTTAGTAGGCCCCTAACGTACTACTTACTCCTCATTCATCAACGCATTACTCAATTCTTTAAGAGGCAATTATCAAAAGCAGTCATCAATTAAATCAACATCAGGTGTTACATCTAAGATTTTATAATACAGGAACTAAGTAACAGAAAACTTACATAGCTGCTTCGTGAACTGAAGAAAACCTTCAGAATAATGGATCTGAATGAAGATCAGATGAAGAGCAAGATACTACGACACTACTTTATCAATGCCTTGCCAACTCATATTCAGTACCATATAATAAATTCTGCTGATGTAAATTCATTAGGAGCCATCGCGGACGATCATATGACAGTTCAAAACCCACAACTTCATCAAGTTTAAAAATCAGAAATTACTAAAAAATTGATGAAATCACTCTGCAAAGTCTACAAGAACAGATAAATGCTTTATTAAGAAATAGTAAAGACATGAATGATTTAATGTGCTACTACCACATGCGTTTTGGTACAAAGGCAAAGAAATGTCAGAACCCATGCAGTTGGGTAAATCTCAATGAATCGGGAAAAGGCAAGGAATCTCAATAAAATCAATGTCTGTGATTCACAGCACTAGTGCTTCACCGAAAACTATTCAGACATTCTTCACAGTACCAATTATTGTATCTAATAAATCATGATTGCCTTTTCATTTAATACTAAATGCAATATTTGAATAAAATAAAAATAATAATATGATAAAAAATTTCAAAAGTTTTAGAAGCAACAAACACAATATTTTATAAAAAATAATTAATTAATTTTAATGATAAAAAGTTATAATATTAAAACAGAAAGTAAAATTAATTATTTTTAAAAAATAAAAATTAATCAATCAAAATTAAAATTCACTCATTGGCCAATATAAAAATATAATTATTCAATTGGCAAACTAGAATTTTTATATTTTCAGTGTTTAATTTTATTTATTTGAGCGTTTTATTAATACTTTGCCTCCATCCAACCGGAGCCCACAAGACGTTTAAAACAAAAAGTGTCGAATTATTCTATGCAATTTTTAATACAAATGTTCATTTTACTGACAAAATAGGCACTTATGATACTGATATGATACTATTCATAGCTTATTCTGATATGTTTTATTCATTGGGAACTGCTGATTTCGGGTTTCAGACAATGAATTTATTGGAAGCTCCATTTCAATTGTTAAGTTTGCGTGACGAATGTCTCATCGTTTCTTAATGTGAAAAATAAGATTGTATTTTATTCAAACTTATTATTAATTATAACAACATTTCACGTGTTTGTTTTAATTTTCTATGCACCTATTGCACCTCTCATATTCTGTGTGGATACCTGATATGCATGCGTTTGATGGGAGGAGGGGACGAGAGAAGGATGGGAGGAGAGGGGAGGGGAGGGAATTGGGCGTTGTTCACTAGACAATGAAAGGAAAAATTACTTTACAAATTAAATGAATGGAATAATTTTGTCACATCTAATATCGTAACAGTTTCTAAAAAGCAGACTGCCGATTACGAAATAACAAAAAAATGCTTGCATAATCCCAATGAGTGAAAACTTTATTCTATTTTACCAAAAGCCATTGATGCGATTTTTGTGATGAATTTCTTTCTACTTTGTTAAACATCTCCAATATTATTTTCACATTTTTATAAAGTAATCCTTACAGAGAATCATTTCAATTGGAGAGTTTAGGAAAATTCCACTTTTTAAAGAAAAACTAGTTTGTGAATAAATACATTTTAAAACCAACCATAATTTGTCTTTCAAAGAATCCTAATAAGAATGTCTGAGTGTAATATGACTGGGGGCTAAGGTTACCAACCGTCTTTTTTTTCAAAAGACTGTCCTTTTTTCTGGACTTCTGGTTTTTATTTAAAATTATTTAACGTTGAATAGCAGAATTTTAGATTAAACTTTTTACCATTCTTCAACATTTCTAAAATGCATTGATCGATGATGACACTTCTCTAGATCTTTATTATACAACAAAATAATTCTTTATATAAGTAAAATAATTCTTTATATTATTACAAGGGGACAAAAAGAGACTTTCATTTGTTGCCAAATATTCCAAACTGAATTGGGGAGGTTAATGATCGCTAGCCACTCCATGCATCAAATGGCCGGACGCTTGCGATGCCAATGCTCCTCCCATATGCTGCCCTTGGCATCTTGAAAATTATTTGAGTGGCCCATTGTGTCAAATATGTTGGACAACACTGGTGTACGGTAAAATTCAAATATAATAATATTTAGTGATGAATCCCCAAAGAAAGTTATAAGCAAAAACCAAACTAGTTAAAATTTATTTATCTCCTAATTGGAAGTCGGGGCCAATGGGAAACCTGAACGATAACTCAACACGTTATTCCATTGACAGACGACACACCAATTACACTGAGGCCGTATAGACTGGCAGAAGCTCAAAAATCCGTAGCAGAAAAGGAGGTGCAAAAGATGTTAGACGCTGGAGTAATAGAACCAAGTTGTTCACCCTGGCAATTCCCTGTGGTAATGGTGAAAAAGAAAGACGGTACGCAACGATTTTGTATTGATTATAGACGATTAAACGCAGTAACGAAAAGAGACACTTATCCATTACCAGATATTAATGAAATGTTACAAATGTTGCATGGAGCAGCATACTTTACATCACTGGATTTGAAAAGTGGATACTGGCAAATCAAAGTAAAAGAGGAGGATCGAGAAAAAACAGCGTTTACAATCGGAAAAGATCTATACCAGTTTAAAAAGATGCCATTTGGACTAACAAATGCACCCGCATCATTCCAGAGATGCATGAATTTCGTAACGCATGGAATAAAACAATGTATGGTGTACATTGATGATTTACTAATATATTCAGACACATTCGAACAGCATTTAAAAGATATCAGAAATGTATTTGTCAGATTACGGCAATGGAAGTTAAAACTGAAGCCTTCAAAATGTGATTGGGCCAAAGAGAAAGTTACATTTTTAGGCCATATCGTATCAGCTAAAGGCAAACAACCTGATCCAAGGAATATAGAGAAAATAAAAGATTGTCCAATACCAAAAACAGTAACACAAGTTCAAGAATTTTTAGGCTTATGTGGATATTATCGTAAATTCATTAAAAATTATGCAGGAATTGCAAAACCAATTCAAGAATTAGTGAAAAAGGATACATCTTTTGTATGGGAAAACGAGCAGCAAGTTGCATTTGAAACATTGAGAGATAAACTAATATCATCTCCAATACTAATTCATCCAAACTTTAATAAACCATTTCTATTAGCAACAGATGCAAGTGGTTATGCAGCCGGAGCAGTATTAGGCCAATGGGATGAGGAAAACCGTGAAAGAGCAATCGGATATTACAGTAGAACGTTCAAAAAGCACGAAAGGAATTATTCAGTTACGGAAAGAGAAGCCTTGGCAATAATTTTAGCGATCAAACATTTTAAATACTTGCTATGGGGACATGAAATAATAATCACAACTGATCACCAACCTTTGGTATGGCTAGGCCAGCACAAAGAAGCATCAAGCCGATTAATGAGATGGGCAATGCAACTTCAAGAGTATTCACCGTATATAAAATTCAAAGCCGGAAAAGCTAATGCAAATGCAGATTGTATGTCGAGATTTGTGTTCGAGGAATTAATGGATAATGACGTGAGACGTATATGTATGATAATTGCAGAAGACATTGATTTTACTCAACTGAAACAAGAGCAAAGAGAAGATAGTGAGTTAAAGTTAATAATCGAATATTTAGATTCAAACGATATGAAAATCTTCGAAAAATCAAACCAATTGAAAGAGCATATGGAGAAAAACCGACACCGATATACGATCGAAAAGGAATGGTTGATGGTAATGGACGGAGACAAAAGATTGATGTGCTTACCAGAAAGTAGACGAAAAGAGATTTTGATACAATATCATGATGGAAAATTGGGCGGACATATGTCAGCCAAAAAGACGGAAGCCAGACTGAAACAAAAATACTATTGGCCAAATATGACAGACGACGTGAAAGACTGGATAAAAAATTGTTTAATATGTGCCACTCGAAAGAGCACAGGAAATAAGATGAAAGCACCATTAAAACCGATGCCAATACCACCAGAACCAATGACAATGATAGCAATGGACGTAGTAGGTCCACTACCAGAATCGGATAAAGGAAATGTGTATATATTGGTAATAACTGATTACTTAACAAAGTTTCCAGAAGCATTTGCAATGCCGGATCAGAAAGCAAAAACAATTGCCAAAATCTTAGTAGAGGAAATATGTTGTCGATATGGTACACCAAAGCAAATTTTAACCGATCAAGGAACCAATTTTATGAGTGAGATACTAAGCGAAGTGACAAATTATTTCCGAATCGCTAAACTGAGAACCTCACCATATCATCCACAAACAAACGGACAAACCGAAAGATTCAATGGGATATTAATCGAAATGATCTCAAATTATGTGAGCAAGCACCAGAGAGATTGGGATGAATATATAAATTTATGTTTAATGGCCTACCGAATGTCAATTCACTCAGCAACAAAGATGAGCCCGTTCAAACTAATGTATGGAAGAGAGTGCAATATGCCAATGGATCTAGAATACCAACCACCAGTCTCACAATACATGGAAGTTGATGATTATGTTACCAAATTTAAAGAAAAAATGCAAGAAATATGGAAAACTGCCGGAATGAATATTCGTTTCAACCAAGAAAGTTATAAAGAGTTACACGACAAACAGAGAAATGTGCAAGAACATCCATTTAAAATCGGAGATTGGGTGATAATCGAAACACCAGAAATCATACCAGGAACGGCAAAAAAGTTGCGCAGAACAGGGAAAGGCCCCTATGAAATCATCTATACTAATGAAAATAATGTAAGAGTGAAATTAGTTAATAATCCGCTAGTAAGACCAATCTATGTAAATGTAAATCGATGCAAAGCTGTAGCGAAAACAGCAACAGTTAAACCAGAAACAAGAAAAATTATGACGAGATCGCAAACAAGGCAGATATGTATGTTGAGACAAGTAATAAACGAGGAATGGAATCTTACCCCAAATACTAAAGCCGACGATGTAAAAATGGAACATGTCGCAAAAATGAATCTAATCGTAGAAATAACCAAAGAAATAATGCCAGAATGGACAAAAGATAGAAGCTTTCTCGAGATATTGGGCGGAATTACATCAATGATGAGAGATTATGCCAAAGAAAAGTTAGATCAAGTAAAAATGACTACAGTTATGGAGAGAATGCCGGTATTATCTACTTGCACAGATTCAGATGGCAACGTACCATTACATCACAGTTTATTAGCCGAAAATGAAGTGCGATCATTAGAAATAATTAAAGCAATGGAAAAATGCGGACAACACACGAATCTGAAAAATTCAAGAGGCCAAACACCGTTAATGATTGCAGCAGCAGCCGATGCAACTACAGAAGTGCTAAGAGAATTAATGAGAACAGGTTCGGTATTGAACGAAAAAGATAACAAAGGATGGACAGTCCTTACGTATGCCGCGAAGTCAAGGAAAGCTATGGCGATGGAATTTATAATGGTCAATGCAACGAAAGAGGATTTAAATGTATTGTGGCCAAATAGATACGTAATGGAGGATGTAATAATTAGAGGTCATGATCAAGCAGCAGCCTCATTAGTAAAATGGACAACAGGGCGTTGTAAAACCAAAATATTAAATGTAAACGAATTCGAGGAGCATGAGAATATATTTTTACAAAAAGCAATCAAAACTAATCGTAATTTACCAAAAACCATAAAAGCACTTCTAAAAAGAAAAGAGATAAAATTCACCGACAATGAAAACGAATCAGAAAGAATTGGATCGGGAAAAGAAGAACTAGAAACTCAAGTTCGAAATTGGCAAAGAAAACAAGAAAATTCATTCGGATGGAAAGTCGAACTAGAAGAGATCGAGGAAGACAAAAAAGATATTATAGAAAAATATGACGAAATTATCAGATTAATAAATGTCGAGGACGACATTTCCAAGAACACCCCGGATGATGGAAATAACGATGAAAATGATAAAGATGATAAAGATGATCAAGGAGACACCAAAGATAATGAGAAACAAGATCCAGAATTATCCAGCGAGAAGGAACCACAATCAGATTCTAATGAAACCGAGAAGCAGAAACCAACCGAAATTATAAAAGATGAAAAACAGACGGTAAAACTACAAAAGAATCAAAATCGACAGACCCTACTACAAAGATTATTAATATTAATTACGTCAATTAATTTAACGGAAACAAAAGAATTCCCTAATGAGAAATTGGAAATGGCCATCGAAGTTAAAGAAACTCAAATAATAATTACGAATACGGGAAAACGACAAATTAATATGATCTGTATAACCTCAGAACGGATAACCTACCATTGTGAAACATGGAATTTGAAACAGAATCAAACTTACGTATTCGAGGATACAACCAGAAATTCAACATACAAAATCTGTATAATGGGCATAAAGAGCTACAAATGTGAAATAAGAAAGAATGGAGAAAACGTGATCAACACAACTCCTGCAACGCAACAGAAACACAAATTAAAAATTCAAGTGGAAACAAGTGTGGATGCAATAAAAATAACGAATATAGGAAACGAGCAAATCCACCAAATTTGTATTGATAATGAAAAAGAATGTAGAAAAGTGAGACTAAACAAAAACCAGCAATATCAATGGGACGATCTAGCTGAAAATATGAATTATCTAATTTGTGTAGAAAACGTAAACGGCATGATATGTGAACCAACCAAAACATTGAGCAGAACAAATATACCAAAAATAATCAAAACTATTGCAAAATCAGACTGGAGTATTAAAGGAAGCGTCAAAAGAGAAATCGAAGCGTTTATTCTGAAAATGATGAACAATAAAGAAGGAATATGTATTCGTCTAACAGAAAATTCTGGAATTAGTTGTAACTTCACTACTATGGATAACGATGATCAATTTACCATTCAGGAAAGAGAACAAGCATCATGCGAAATAAAAGATAACATTTGTAGAGATATTATGGCAGTAACAAAAGGAGTACGATTTCAAGTTATACCAGGAATCAATCATGTACTTATGAACAGTAACGGTGATAGAGGAGTAGATCAAATATGCATGAGAAATATTGAAACTACATGCGTATCAATGCGATTAAAGAAGAAACAACCATATTTATGGGGTAATCTAGTAGAAAATTCAATGCACGTGATATGTGCAGGAAATAAAGGAAATGTTGTATGTGTAGCAGTGAAAACGCTTAAAGGAAAAGGAAATCCCAGAAATCAAACCAACTCGACTAGAAAATCCAGAGAAACTACTATCAAAGGCTCAGAAAGCTATATCCAGAAAGCAGAAGCACAAACAGGACAAGATCTCAACTTGTCTAGAATAAGAGATTCCAGAAAAGAGGTACTAATAATGGTAGTGCCAGATCAAGAAAAATATGATGTAATTATGATTCGAAGTCTATTCGGAGGACGAATCACTAAAGTATGCATTAGAGATGAAAGAGAGGAGAAGAGCCGGAAAGCTAAAACCGAATGTCGGAAAATACGGGATGAAATGTATCTACAACACCAATTGTTAACAAGAGAGAAAGGTGGAATCTATCGAGTATGCGTATATAAAGAAAAGCGAAACCGACCAATATGTCAAATAGTGACTAGGTATAAACAATCGATAATATTACCAGAACACCTAACCCGAAATAAAACGAGAACAACAACAATTGAAACGGCAACAAATCGAGCAAAGATGAACATTAACGGAAATGACGGACATATTTCAATGGAGGAAGCCCACCAACTCCGCAAAGCATTCAGAAAAGCTCAGATCAGAACCGAAACCACAACTATAACGGAATCAACGAAATCAGCGAAAACAGACGAAGCAAAAATCGCAATCAAAATGATATGGATAACTTTAACGGTAGTAAGCATCATAATGACACTAATATTAATTCAGCAGTGGAAAGTCATTAAAAAATGCAAACCAAAACCAAGAAAACGAAGAAAATGGCCAGTGGTAGAAAAATTTGAATATGATATCACGTTAGAACGTTCAGAGACTGGAAGAAACAATGAATATGACGAAGTAGCCAGTCAAAGCCAATATTCAAGTGGATTGTGGATGAAAGAGTTACCCATAATAGAAGCCTCACAAGGATGGCCTAGTGAAATTGATGTATACAAACTTACTAACGAGAAATATGGGGGCATACGACAATTGCGTATAAGACCCCAAGAAACGTTTGTGTAATGAGAGGATGAGACCGTGTAAATAGTGTATATTATATAAAAGTAGTATTGCATGTAAAATAATGAGATAAAAGTATATATTGTATATTATGAAGACAAAAAAAATGAACCTTGATGTATAAAGTTTAAAAAGTTGAAATCAATATTATCTTAATTGAAAATCTTCAGACATGGATCTATCTAGAGGAAATCACCGACGGCAAGCCGAAGTACGACCATTCGTCGAAACCATTATGGGAACAGCGCAACCGCAACCAGAATTTCCACCCCAATTACAACCAAATTCAATCAGCAGTCCAAATGAAACATCAGCAGAACCCTTATGGAGAGATCAGTGCGATTTTTTAGCGCGTGTAGCAAATCTGTCCAGGGAACAATGGACACAATCCCTGACAATGTTAACCGAGATCACAAATCGAAGCATGATATATGTAACCATAATTGAACAACAGCAACAAAGAATTGCGGAATTAGAAACGCAACGAGATCTAGTCACCAGACAAAGTCAATGGCAAGCGTTAGAAATAAGGAGACTGAGAAGAGAACAAACAAATGAAATCCTAGCGTGGTACGATCGAATGGAAAATCCTCCCGTGCTTGAGGAAGAGTATGAATCTATAGAAAGCAGCCCTTAGAGGACCATAAAAACCTTGTATATAAATTGTAAATTGTATGTGAATGGTACCTATTGTAAAACTATAATTATTATATCGCCAGAAAATAAACCCAATAAAAACAACTATAAACATATCAATGTATAGAAGTAGAATTATTATATCATAGAGTAGAATCGTGTGCGATAATCAATGTTAAATTAACTAATTTAGAAAATGAATAATCGAAAAGAAACCAATAACAAAGCCAGCCAAACAAACTCAGATGAACGACAAGCCGAGATTGAAAAGCAATATCGCCAACTAGGAGCAGAAAAGATGGCAATAAAGATCTACGAAATATTGTTCAAAGCCAAGGAAGAGGAGATGAATAGAAAAACTCTAGAAATAGAAACGAAAAGCCTAGGACTAGAGACCAGAGAAACAGAATTGGAAGTAAAAAGCCTAGAGCTCGAAGTTAAAGAAGCAACTCTAAAAAAGCACAGACAAATAGACCAAGAGACCTTTGAACAAGAAATCGCAGCAGCCAAATCCAGGGAAGAAAAGTTGGAGCAAGAAATTTATGACCTGAAAGATTATATCTGCGGGCTAGAAGCAAGACGTCGCCAGTTAGCCGTATTACTACAAGAGAAGCAGGACCGAGTGGAACAATTAGAAACACAGAACCACTGGATCCGAGAAAATCAACAACAATTGCTCGATGAGTGGAAGCAAGAAAAAGAAATGTTGATAACAAGCTACAATAGAATTCGTGATGTGAGCCTACAAGAACAACGCAGATCAATGCAGCTAGAGAGACAAGCAAGGCAATGGAAAACAAAGCTCAAACAGCAAGAAGCACATGATGAAAAGTTTTACAAGCAGGAATGGGATAGTGAAAGAGATCGCTGTAAAGCCATTACCGAAAAATGGGAAAAATGCAAGTTGGAGCTTAGTAAAGCAAGAGGTCAAAGGCTAAAGACTAAAGTGCCGGAACCCGTGGAAGAACAACAAAAGAAAGTGCTAGAACACATAAAGACACAGGCGAGAAACTGGAAGCGTAAATACGAGCAAGAATTCGTCCAAAAGCACAAATTGAGATTCCAAGTCGAAAAACAAGAGATAGAAGCCGAAAGATTTTACGCGGAGGAGCATATGGATGTGAGGCGACGTTGGTTAGCAGACAAAGAAACGGCAAAGAGAAACCGGTTAAAATTAGAACATAAGGTTCGATGTATTTGCCACCAAGCCCGTTGCTGGAAAGCCAAATTTCAAAAATCACATGAAGAGATAGTAGTAAGAAAAGATATGTTGACAGAATGTGAAAATAAGATAGAGAATCTATTGGAAAATTCAAATTATTTGGCACGTTTGTTGGCTGATGAAGTGGAAATATCGGCAGAGCTATGGACGGAAGTAATGCAATTGAGAAATAAACTGCTGCCAGTAATTCCAGTACCGCCAACGGAAAACAGTGGAGGTTTCGCCAGCCAAGACGAAACCTGGGTGTAATTAATTGAGAGTTCAAAGTGTAAAAAGTGTATAAAAAAAAAAAAAAAAAAAAAAAAAAAAAACAAACAAACAAAAACAAACAAAAACAAAAACAAAACAAAAAACAAAGAGAAAGATTTAAAAATTTTTTGATGACCTTTAGAAGTTTTGGAATCCACATATGAATTGCCACTTATTTGGGAAAAGTTACAGAAGTCAAATATCGAATACTTTCTTCCTGCAACAATTACGTCTTATTAGCAAACAGTGTGTTACATTGACAGAGTTTTCCACCATGTTATCGAATTACCGTAATAAATAGAAATTTCGTCATAGTCTGGAACTATAAAACCGTTTTGCGAAACTGATAAAACTTTGAACTAAAAATAAAATTTTCATGAATACTTATATCGATTGAAACCGAACACTTAACCCAAAAATATTATAGATGAATTACTGGAACCCACGAGGAAGATACAACAACAAAACGAAAAGTATAAACCCACCAGCAATCCTATCGAAACCCCAAGGAGATCCTCAACCTCTAAATGAAGACCCTCTAGACTTCTACAGAAGAAAATGGAAGCAAGAGCAAGAGAGATTATGTCACCAACTCAAACAACAAGAGGCTGAAATAAATCGATTGCAATATCAGAATAATAAAAATCAGAAGCAATTGAGAATACTAAGAAAAGAACTCACAGAAACGAAAACGAGCCTCAGAGGTGAGCAATTCAAAAACGATGAAATTAAAAGACAGTCAATCCTACGAACAGTAAATGAAATACTGGAGGATTACTGGAAAAATGAATCCTATCGACTGAAAGAACTGACCCAAGTCAATCAAGAGTATCTCACAAAGCTGGAAAATAAAAACGAAAGAAACCACGAGAAAAAACGATCCCTGAGGAGAGAAATCCGAAAGTTAACGAAAATTATCAAACGACAAGACCGAAAACTAACCCAACAAACCCAATGGAGAATCAACCATCAGAGAAACATCCGGTTGAAGAGAGAAAAAATACTGGAACTCCAAAGAAAGAACAAAATCAAAGAAAACCCCAACAATCAGCAGAGATCGAAAGCTTACAAACCCTATTGACCGTCACTTATCGAAGAAAAGAAGAGTTAACAAGAATCCTTCGATCAATAATGGGCCATGAGGTAAAAGTTGAACCAGAAGTCGATGCCGAATGGTCCGAAGCGGAGGTAAACCCAAAACCGAATCCTCAACAATAAAAGCCAGTTGATTGTCCCAATATAATGTCCCAGCTTGACAGTAAAACTCAAAATCATAATACCTACAACCCTACAATCAAATGTAATAATCGAATCTCTTCAATTTTTCGTTTCGTTCGTCAAAAATCTCAAATTCAATAATACCTAAAACCCTACAATCCAACCCAATAATCGAATCTCTCAAATCTCTCGTTCGTCAGAACGCAATCCCATAAATCTAAAGCCTAATCTTCCTCGTCAGTACAATTCAATCTGATAAAACCGACCTAGATGATTCAACCTTCGAAACCCAATCCAATCCAAATCAATCCCACTACGAGCAGAAAGACGATAATGATCATCAAATTAGACTATTCAATGATATTTGTGATCCTATGATTTTGATTATGAGACTATTCTAATGATACTTTTAATTTTGTGCATGCTATTACGAATCAATTTTATGTATATGTATAAGTCACGACTGTAATCGTGCATAGTGTAAAGTTTTCTTCTTATCCTTCAATATCTTGATTATGTAATTGCGGGTCGCAATTTTAACTGGCCCCGGAGTGTTTTATGTTGGGCAAAAACTGATAAAAACCCTTTTATTTTACTTTTGTTTAGCCAGCACGATAACGCCTGTGTGGTTTTGAGCAGAAAATTTAAAATTACTTAAAAACGGAAATTTAAGGAAAAATAAAATAAATAAAAATTTAATAAAAATTCTGAGATATAAAAATGTAAAAATTTAAATTTAAATCAAAAAGAATAAAATTTTTATTAAAATTTGGAATATTCGAGAATTCCTTGTTTTACTGCATCAAAACACACACACCAACAATCACGATATATAAGGCGAAGCTGGCTGAACAAAAAATTAATTATTATCATAATTATTATTCGACTCACTAACTCTTACTCTCTTACTTTTATTATAATACGTTATTATTATTTCATTTGGAAAAAGTAATTTTAGTTTATTTTTAATATGATTTTATTTATCCTAATCTTTGTTAATTTTTGATTTTTTAAATTTTGTTAATTTTATGGAAAGCTCGCAAGAAACGTCTTTTCATGATCGAGGAATTCGACCGTGTTGTTGAACCTCCATCATCAAAGGATTTGTTCTTGAGATAAACTAATCTAATTTTCGACGACAATAACCGACCTATTACTGACATAATAGATTCACATGCAACAAGATAATAAAATGAAATTATTTTTTCGATACCCCGGATCGAACCGGTCGTTAGTGGGGGAAGCCGCGGTGCCGGTAGTAACCAGGCCTGCTCAGTATTCTCCCCTTCCTAAATCCTATCGCCCGACCCTCGAAAGAGCTGAGTCGAGGTCCTGGGAAAGGCTAAATATAAAGTGATAACATAAAAAAGGAAAGATATACCGACTAGTTACAGAAGAGTCAGAAAGAATACATCTTATTTTTTTGTAAACAACAATGTTATTTTAGCACAAATGTATGACACAACTCACTAAAATTCGCGACTAACCACATTAGGAAGTCCAATCGACTACAACTCGCATTTTCGTATCCAATCTACATGCCAAATCGACGGTGGAATGTTACCCAAAGACTTTACATTATCGCAGTACTTAAATTTAAACTCTTCGTTCAGTTCATAGAACTAAATCCACGACTCCATAACCCTAAAACAACTACTGAAGTGACTATTATATTTGTAAATTTATTTATTAATACTAAACATTTCATTATTAATTTTATCGTGTTTATTAAATGTCATTACTGTTAAAATTATTATTTTCTTTCTGATACTATGATTATTATCCATATTCATATCGTGAATTTTTGTTATTTATTTTGATTATTATTTCAAGTTTTTCATTATTTTAACATTTTTAATATTGACCCCTGAACGATTATTAATATTGTCAACATCATTATAAGTAGTATGAGTACCATTCTATTATTACCGAAAAATCCATATAGTATCATGAATATTACTTTATTCATAATTCTGATGTTATTAATATAAATTTTATTACTATCATCTTTAGTTTTCACACTAACATTATTGTTAATATCAATATTATTATTATTAAAATATTATTGTTATGATTAAAATATTATTATTATTAATTATTATTTAAATATTATTATTATTATTATTATTATTATTAAAATATTATTATTATTATTAATATTATTAGTATAGTATTGCTATAACTATATAGTCCCATTAACTCCAGTACACAAATTCATTAGAATCCCGACCATTATCTCTAAAGAAATCCAATGTTATTATTAATATTAAATTATTATTATTATTATTATTGTTGTTATTATTAATACCGTTGATATTATTATTTCCACATTATAGTTATTATTATTATTGTTAAAAATTTATTATTATTATTATTATTATTATTATTAATATTATTAAACTATATAGCCCTATTAATCCTAATACCCCGCCAATACTTCCCCCATCGGTTAATACCACGACCATTGTCCCTAATATGGTATCACAATCATTATTAATATTATTATTATTATTAGCATTATTATTATTAATATTATTATTATTATTACTATTATCACTAATATTCTCTGTACTATTATAACTCTTACTGCGAATTATCATTACTACATTACCAAAAATAACTAGAAAATTGAAGCGAAATAAAGAATAACTTTTATTCACAAAAAATCAAGCAGAAAATTTACCAAATAAAATAACGGGAAAATTCTTCCGTGGATAAATTCCAATTTTCAGGTTTTCTGTCGCGGCTCATTTCTAGACGTTCTACAACCTCAATAATCAATAAAATTAACTTGAAGTGAAGATCGTACCTGAGAGAATGTCGGGGAGTTAATTTGGATCACCGCGGAGGTGTGGATCTCGATAGGGAACCTAAAAGGAGTTAAAATAAAAATTAAAAATCATGTAAAAATTCTGACCTTGGGAATTTTCCGATTGTTGACTCGTTGCTATGGCAACGGGTGAAAAGCTAACAATAAAATGCTTGAATGTGGAAAAACAAACGGAGATTAAAATAAATTTTTTTTTATATTATTAGCATTAACTTTAATTATTATTTTACAATAAAATTTTTGTCAATTATTTTAGAGTAATTAAATTTAGAATTTCTAAATTTGAATTCCATAAAATCTTAATTTGGTAAATTAATTTTAAACGGAAAATATAAATTTCATAATATTATTGCAATATAATGAAGTACATAACTACCCTTGGTTATCACAGGTATTGTCAATGTTATTGTTGCTAATACCTGTTATAATTAATTGATCAGGAGAAAACAGCAGAATCCGTTATAATATATAAGTAGAAAAGAGCATACCCATCCTTTCCCCATCCAGATGACAAGTGTTTGTTTTATTTAAAATGATTACCATATATTGATATATTAATACTTATTGTACATAGAGAATAATAGACATAAAGTTAAAAATTAATTTTGTTTAGTGGACCCACACAAGAAAACTTTGGAACAATTCAGAAGGGATATAGCCGGTTACCACCAAACCGCAGTGACACAAACGCAGAGGGCAGAGGCCATGGTGAGGAAGTGTCGATATATGGAGCAGACATGGCTCCGCCCCGAGAAGGCAATGAAGCTGAAAGAAGAAATCGACACACTGAGGAATCAGTTAGCTCAGAAGGACGAAGCCTTGCGGTCAGCTGAACAGAAGGCCCAAGAGCTAGGGAAACAGGTAGAGGAATGGAAGTTGAAAGACAACATCCGAACAGGCCTCCTGCAGAGTGGAGTCAACCTGTCGGAAGAACAGCAGGCGATAGTGTTAAGAAATGCCATAGGTAAAGACACTGGCATTGGACAAATGATAACAGGTCCATCACCTACACCGGAAGGGTTACCGAAGAGGAACCGCAGAAAGAACCGGCCCAACAAAAGGGAAAGGGAACGACAGGCCAGAGTAAATCGTGCACGCCTGTTGGGACACATCTTGGACGCCAATGGGTTTTAATGGCGAAATTTTGTGTTTAACTGAATTGAACTGAATTAAATTTGTAGATATTAATTATTTGTTACCTATGTAATCTATATATGTTAATTATTTATCGAGTATAATATAAATTGATAACGTGTTCTTAAATTTGTTTGTTATTGATGGGTGAATATATCTAGAGTGGTTGAATATGGGGAAACAGAGTGACTTAATGATTAGGTAAATTAGAAATTAGATAAGATGAGAAGGGGACAATTAAGTAAGAGCATGAAGTCTTCTATGACAGCTCATGGACCCGAGGGGGGGTTAGGGCATTAGCAGTTCTTGAGAAGGAGCTCACCTTTTGCTAACCTTCCACCCACTAGTTCACAGTACCAACGTCATTTATGACGGGTGACTAGCGGTTCAATTCTTATGCAGGCGCTAGGTGGGGATGATAACCCTTAGGCAGTTCAAAACTATTTTAAGGACCCATCAGTGCCCAGCACACTCCATGCATCAAATGGCCGGACGCTTGCGATGCCAATGCTCCTCCCATATGCTGCCCTTGGCATCTTGAAAATTATTTGAGTGGCCCATTGTGTCAAATATGTTGGACAACACTGGTGTACGGTAAAATTCAAATATAATAATATTTAGTGATGAATCCCCAAAGAAAGTTATAAGCAAAAACCAAACTAGTTAAAATTTATTTATCTCCTAATTGGAAGTCGGGGCCAATGGGAAACCTGAACGATGAGGAAAGCCCGGGACATGCAGACCCGAGCTGTGCATAGATCCTTTAGTGTAAATAAAACAATTAAGGTTATACAGATAAAATAGCCCAAGAGCCGACTTGGTCCTCCAACTTGATATGCAGCATCATTTCTAAATTCCATTTTAATTTATTAGTTTAATTTAATTTGTTAATAATTGAGATGTTAATGGTTCAGAAAATGATTAGTAACATAAATTTTAGAGGAAGATATATAGTAGACGGAATGGAATTCTCAATTGGAAAACCGCAGCATGTATTAGATAGAAGCGAAAAGTATCCAATATTATTTTTAAAATCAGAAAAGTGTCGTATAATATGATGCAAGAAACCATTACAGGAAGATCTCAAGTAACAAATTCAAGATTCAGAGATCAAATCCATAACGTTGACATTCGATATCTGTTGTGATATCAAATTGTACGATTTGTCTACATGTACTAGCTAGTTTTATTGTAATCATGCTTTTTGAAGAATCATTATTAAGAGTCTTTTTAACCCTGTAACTTTCTTCGGACTCTCGTCGTGTAATTGAACGGGTCTTTTTAAAATTCGTTTCGTTCTGTTGTGATACCAGTTGAAAAGTGTACTTCTTTAGTGTGGTTTTTACCACACTAAAAATATCTTTTGAAAAATTTTAATTCGATTTTATTAAATGAGCAAATTTAAAAAAAATTTTTCAATTTATTAGTTGCTATATTTGTTTATCTTAATCAATTCAATTATAAATTTCGTGATAGTTTATTGAATTGATTAAAATTAGATTTCAATTTCTTTGGCTAGAAATATTCATCGGATGCAAGATAAAAAAAATAATAGACCAAAGAGTTAATTTATAATAATTCATAAAACTCTATCATTTCAATGAAACGCGGTTCATATTTCAGGTAATGCAATTTTTCAACAACAACTGACCGCTTGGAAACCACTTATGACATATCTGGATGCTGCAGTGTTTTTTGTATTAACCGGAGCCATTGCGCTAGGACTGGGAGTGAAAATATATTTGGATGACCAGACTGTATTTGAATATCCGATTGACTACACTGATTGCAATGCTACTGCTGGTTACACGGCAAATGGGACTTGCTCAAATGTAACCAATCTCTATGCCAATAGTTGCTCGTGCTCGATTGTTTTCACGATTAATTCAACAGTCCCGGTTTGAATTTAAAACTAGTATTAGTATTTATAATGATAATTTTAGTAATAATAATATAAATAATAACAATAATAATAATAAATTAAATTAATTTTTAAAATATTGCATTATTACTTTAAAATTTTATTATAATAATTATAATATTAATTATAACAAAATAGTTAGTTGCTTAATTAGCTGAGATTCTAACGAAATCTTAAATCAGTCTAAAATATTAACAAAAACAAACGAATTTCCAATGTTATACGGATTACAAAATTTGCCCCAAGTTCTTTTATCTAGAATTTTAATGAGAAAAAGAATTGTGTTCAAGCAACAATTCTATAAGGTGACCGGACAAAATGTCAGCTGACAAAATTATAGCGAAAATGATTATAAATTTTACTTTTTAGATTTAAAACTCTCTTGACTGAAATAAAAACTGCAATTCAATTAAAGCATTTTCCCGTGAAACAACTTATGACAAGTATTGAAACAGTTACAACGAACCAAAAATTAAAAACATGGTTATACACAGTGGTATTTTGCCAAATTTGCAACAAAGGGTTCGAGGTTAGTATGTCCCCTTATGCCATATCGGTTACCGCCACAGTCTGTCAAATTACTATTAGGGTGTCTGGCGTCTGAGCCAACGAAGCTCATTCAGTGGAGTTTAGGGTCCATCCGGAATGGACCATACGATAAGGCATTTTTAGTGTTTGACGTCAAATGGAGCAAGTTTTTCTATTTTTTTGTTTCCTAAGAAGTCTTTAGAATAGTATTTTTAGTACATAAACAAATAAGCAAAATTAAATCAAACTTTTATTATTGACATAGTAGTACTTATAACAGAATTAATTTGAGTGTATGTAAATCGACTACGCTAATTTCCACAATTCCTCTTCTTTTACAAAGTATTTCCTAGGTACGTTATTTGTAACTCGTGTATCATTTGCGTCCCTATGCTCTCTCAACCAGGTTTTTACATAAGGTACCGGATCAAAAGCAGTTACAGGTTTGCCCAAAATTTTTTTGCTCATCAGGCACGATAAATTTGTCACCAACAATTTGTTTCTCTCATTCGTCGCAATATCATTCATTATACTAAAGTCACGTTCAACCTCGGCACAACTAACAGCAATGGTCTTGATGATTTTTTTTGCTCTTTTTATTGATTCTGGAGGTTCACTATTCCTGTTGTCAATAAAATCTCGAAAATCGTTAGTTGGAATGTAATATTTTAGTTGTTTGACTAAATCGTTAAGCTGTTTTTCACCATCTAGCCAAGACACCGTTATATTGTTTGGTCATTTTTTAGATTGGAGCAAATCAAATAAATGTATTAGATGCGTATATTGTGTTGCTTTTGCATCTTTAACTTTGTATAACTTATATAAATTAAGAGAAGTAAAAAAATAAACAATCGGTGTTATAAGATTATATGATCTTTATTTAGCCTCCTGTTTATTTCTACTATGGACTCACAAATTATTTTCAAAACTACCGACAACTCCTCAATTCATATGACATGAATCAGCTAATGGGACACCTGACAACGCCAGCTGACAGCTGTGCTCCAGTATTGCAGAATAATTCATACTATTATGCTCCTTGTGGCCAGTTGGCAAATGTGATATTCAATGATACTTTTTCTTTATTCTGGAAATTGGATTTATTGAACCCAGTGCCATGGTCAAATAAAGGAATAGCTTTAAATTCAGATTTAATGAGATACGGAAATCCGGGAAGTAAATGAATATTCGAGGGAATTCATTCATATATTTTAGGTTGGAACAACACCATGAAGCCGCCTAATTGGAAATCTGCAATAAATGAAATGTATTCAAATGGTTATATTGATTATCAAGAGTTAATGGTATGGATTAGACCGTCATTTTTACCGTCATTCAAAAAGCTTCATCGCATCCTTAATATCACAAGTTCCTATGCGTATGGGTTGCCCAGTGGTGATTATAGGCTTAATATTACTTATAGTACGTCATTTTGTTTTTCAAATAAAATGCAAAGGGATTTATACTTTCTATTAAAACAAATTCTAACAAATTCTATTTCAATATTTAGTTGATAAACATAGCGAAACTAATACTTTTCATGTTATTCACTTTTTTATAGTTTGGCACATTCATCAGTCAGTTCTATCCAAAATACGAAATAAGTGGACCAGCGATTTATAAAAATTCTGGGCGGAATATTATTAATATGTAACGGTGATTTGTGAAAATTAAATTTTAAAAAATAAACAATATAAACATTCACATAACTTAATATTTCACTTGTAATTTGACAGTATTTTAAATATATAGTAAAACCCCGCTTACTGCTGGTTTCAGTTTAACGCGATTATATTGAAAATAGCACTCAGTGTTGATCTTTGACGAAATTCAAAGTAATTTATCTGCATTGCTTTTTCTTTGTGGTGTTACACAAACGTATGTTTATTGTTTCAAACATTTGTTGCCGTTATTGTAAGTAGCATTATAAAACCCCACTTAACGCTGTTGCGTATAACACTCTACTTTGGTGGAACGTATACCACAAGTTAAACAGGATCTCACTGTATCAGTTTTCTGAATAATAATTTGATTTATTTAATTTTTAAATTTTAATACCACATTTTACTGACAAATAAGTAAATATTTAGTTAAATCTAGTATGGGAAGAAAAAGTGCAGAATAATGACTTGATTATTTAAAAAATGATCCTAATATGATCTGAAAACAAAAAAAGCCTATATAAACACAATTCAATAAATCTGTAAAAATTCGAACTTGAAATTATTTTGATGGAAACAAATGAAGCGAACGACTGAAATTAGATTATGATTTAGTCACGACCCCACTTTCTTAATTCGGTCCAGACAAACATGTTTATTGGGTACCTCCGTAACATTTAATTTTTCTTTGAATTCCGCACATAAACTATCATAAATTCATGGATAAATTTACAAATTTTTCAAAAAATGGAAAAATAAAGATAATGAATTTGAATTTATTTAGGCAATGATCAATAATCTATTTTTTCTCACGCTCCCCTACCCCAACATAAACATTTCTTTCTCAGAACTCCTTCCAAAATAGGGAGTTTTCCGAGAAAATTTTTTTAAAATTTTATTTAATGAGATACATGTACAAGTACATAAAAATTTAATGTTAAAAAAGTAGAATATTTCGAGTGTGTAGAAAAGCATAAAAGTCGAAAAATAACCGTTTTCAAGAAACTGGCTCAGCCTTTGACTTGATCCCTAAACGTTTTGGATAATACTACAAAAGTTAGTTTAGTGCGTAAAATCTTTCGGATTTAATTTTTGCCACAGAAATGTCTTTAAATTTCAGTATTTTGTTTTATTAAATTATATTATTATGATTAATTTTATTGATTTAATAAATTACCTGAAAAGATTTAATCAGTAATTTAATTTTAAATCTCCTTATTAATAATCAGTAATAAAATAAATTAATTTTTTATTTTAGATTATCCAGTAAAAATATTTGGAGGACAGAAATTATTTGTAATTAGCACGACCAGTTGGTTAGGAGGTAAAAATATGGCAATGGGAATATTATATTTAATCATTGGTATTTTTGAAATTTTGATTGGTCTAATTCTTGTTCCACTTCACTGGTTTCGTCCAATCAAGTAAATATTTTTATTGATTTTCACTCCACCTGTATTCATGATCAAATATTTAAGTAAAAAACAAGAAATTCGCAACCATTAATTATATTTCTTATTCAATTATATTCAGAATTTATCTATGAATGACTATGGTGGTTGGACCTCACTGCATTGAACACAAAACAAATTTCAATCCACGTGTAACTCAACACAGTATAAATACTAACCAGCATACATAAGAACTTTCCATGACACAATTAAAACGCTACCACTAATCATAATATCATAACATGTAAATTTAAGTTGTATGAATTTTTACAGTCAATTCTTTTTTTATGCGATAGATACGTTTCTCAGAAAATCGCATTAAAAAAAGTCACGACTTACGTTGTATAAATAGGATACGTTCCATAATTTTCGAAAAGAACAAAATACAAATAATTTAAGGATTGGCAAAGAAATTGAAAAAACACAAAGTTACGTAATAATAAAGTCTAATAACTTTTTTGTTTTTAATATTTTTAAAATTTGAATTGGAACCTTGTGATTTTAATGATTATCTATTCAAAAATATCTAGTTGGTTGAGGTTGGACAAACATTAGTCTTTTTCTGAACCGAAGGGGAAAAACGGCAAAACTTCAAAATCGCATAAAAAAGAATTGACTGTATATATATGATCAATAATTTTAGCAACAAAATACATGATACAATATATTGTTATAGACTAAGCAATGCATGTTTCGTTTTATAAACATTTTATGATTTA
Source organism: Schmidtea mediterranea (assembly GCA_022537955.1). Classification (NCBI taxonomy): domain Eukaryota; kingdom Metazoa; phylum Platyhelminthes; order Tricladida; family Dugesiidae; genus Schmidtea; species Schmidtea mediterranea. Next base: position 77,623,636 of record CM039681.1, read on the forward strand.
ATTAAAATGTTTTGGGGTTTTACAATTCCTCATCAGGCTCTATGGCTACTAATAAGATTTGATATATAACTATAGCTCAAGGAACTAAATATACATTTATTTATATCGAGAAGATAGTTGAAAATTGTGGGTTTTTAACCACAATGAGCTAATTGTATTATAAACACCTTGTATTATTGCAGCAAATATATCTATAGCATCGCTACATTAGTTCCGTTTTATACAGACTAAAAGGATAGAGATCCATAGATTTATAAAAATATTCCTCTGAGAATAAATACTGCATAGTTTGTCATCAGGGGTTCTAGGAAAACCAGTGAAACCTGAGTTTGAGTCCTCCTAGATATTATCACTCGGGAGTAGTAGAGTTATGGAATACTTAATGGGTAGTTACGGCTTATTGCCTAAATGGTCTCAGTACGTGTTTAACTCCTTAACGCACATGCCCGAGAATAACTCGGGTAAGTGTTACCGGCAAATTTGTGAATGCCCGAGAGAGACTTGGGTATACGAAATATAAAATTTTGTTTAAGATTCACTAACAATTATATCTCGAGCGTGTAATAAATTTATGAAAAAGAAGCCGAGATGTTAATCAATAATAAAAAAAATGATTTATTTTTGCCGTTGTATGAAAAAAACTACGTTAATTGGTTAACGGTTGACGTACCCTGTGGGGTGTTTTGCATCCCAGCTAAAGTTTGACGCTATGGTATATTCAAACCAAAACGCTATAAGGTCTGAAATTTTATGACTTTACTTACCTATTCAAAGGCAACATTTATGCTAATTTCCAAATCTACACCATATACAGAATGGTTTAACACATATGTTAAAGTGTTGTATACCCTGTGTGGTGTACATTACCCCACAGAAACTACATATTGTTCAGTCGCACTTTTCATTCATTTCATTTTATTAAATCGCTGCTATTATATTTCAGTCAACTTTAAACCGCTTAAGCTGTATAAGATAGTAATTTTATTATCAAATCAGAAAACTTTGAATCTAAAAATCTTTGCAAAATGATATAAATAGTCACATGATTACGATAAATTTAACAAATAAACATTGCGAACAAGTAGGACATAAGCTCACTGTCTGTTGCCCATACATAAGTTTTCCACACCAATTGCAGCTCTTTTTCGTTTTTCTATCTCCTTGTCGACCATAAAATTCACATCGTCCTGGGCTTTGTGAACGTTCCCACACCACATCTGGAAATGCGACTCCGACCAATCTCATTGGGTCTTTGACAGTTTCACGCAACTTTGGGTGGTTTTTTCTTCTTTCATATCCAAGCTCTCTCTTGAAATAGTAATGTTCTTCTCCAAACAGTTTCATATTGGAAGTAATAGCGACATCCACGAATGTGAAAAAATGGAATAAGGCCACCTTCTACATTTGCGCTTTGACAGAAACATACGTACAATTTTATCTAGTGTGTCGACGCCAGATTTCGTTGAATTATAGTATGACACAATATCTGGTTTGTCATCACCTCTGTCCACTTGATATCCATGCATCGTCTAAAGCAACAGGACCGGCTTGTTGGACTTGTCTCAAAATGAATAAATAGTCCTTCTCGATTTCGATTTGTTACACATTGTGCATCAGGCAGTATCTCTGTTTTATTGTGTCTCAAAGTACCAACCATTGTGGTATTTTTTCCTAAGAGGTGGTCAGCCAATGCGAAGGTTGTTAAATAAATATCCATTGTGATGTTATGACCTTTCTCTAAATATGAATGAGCCAACTCCATCGTAACAGCTTCGCAAAATTAGGTATATTTTTCGATAACGCCATGGGCAAATGTACCTTGGCCAATGTAAACAAGGCACTGTAGATGCATTGCCTTTTCAGCGTCCGTGAGCCAGAAGATTTTGATGCCAAACTTACCTGCCGTAAATAGATAAAATAGATAGATGTTAATAGATAGATAAAATATTGAATAGCATATTCAGCAAGACGCATACACACACACATATATATATGTGCGTGTGTGAATGTCCCAATCATTTACTCTAACATGGTAGCGTGAATAGTCACATTTGTATAGTAAAATAGTGCATTTTATAGTGGGGTAATTTCCACCCCACAGGGTACACCATCTAGATAAATTCAGAGGGTACACGAATCGTTAAACCCTTAAATCTATAGTTCAAATGGTTAAAATCATAGTGAATCTCATAGACACGCGTAAGACTCATTTTTAAACTTAATTCATATTTTATAACAATATATTGACTATTTGTTATTTTAGTGTGAAAACGAATTCAATCTTTGTGCACGATGACCATTAGAGATTAATTTAGCCTTGTATGGGATGTCAAGTTATTTCACCCATTACTAGCATATCATTGAATCTAGCCAGAATCACTATCCATCATGTTTCATACACTGAGTACAGTTATTAATTTATTCATACGGAATCAGTTGGAGGATTTCCATTTTACCCATAAATATTATTGTTTCAATAAATTAAGTCATTGCATCTTATTGATTTACTTTTATTTTATTATTCTAATTTACTCTTGACATATTGATCAAAAATTTTAAATCTTCTTACTGCTGGTGTAAATATAGGTGTAAATATAAATTAATTGTCAGGCTAAGATCTATCAAATCCCTATCCAGTACGCCACAACAAGATGTAATCACGGTTTAATATTCTGTCGCTATTAAGTTAACGGATAAAAGTTTCTGGTCAAAAACCATTGGCTTGTAGTATGTGGCCCACCATACAAGAGGCATTCACTTTATTTTGACGCTCTCGTTTGTCCGGGAGGGATTTTTGCTGGTTTTCAGCTTTTTTTGACCCAATGTTTAGGAGTTTAGGCATTTTTATTGATAATTCGACATTTCTTCCCACAGCATTTTTTAGAAGTATGTCCTCCTGTTCCAACAAGAGTTGACTGCCGCATCGCACGACTCCTGATCGGATCTCGACCTCCAATCGCAAATGGGTAATCTCCTTTGCCTTCTCTTGTATTGTGGTGTTTGCCTGCGTCAATAATTCTTTGTCTTGCTTCGCCTTTGCTCATAATTATTCCATTTCTCTGGATTTTTTGCACTTCTTCCGGCCTCATTCACGTTTGCTCCATCCGTCGGCATCTACGCACTAGAGCTTCCACTTATGTTGATTTTGGATAATTGCCTCTTCGAGGTACTTGGCGATGTCTATCCTAAAACGCCATAAAATTTAAAAAAGGTTCTGACAATATTGTTTTATGAATTTATTTGATAAAAACAAAGTTATAGATATTCGATCTTGTCAGGTAAATAGAAAACAATGACGACTGCCTAATAAAGCCAAATAATTTCACAAGGTGTCTACGACAATACTCGAATCCATCAGCTCTGACTAAGGATGATACCAGTATTGTCGATGAAACCAGTGTCATTTATATTAAAATTTTCTTTTAATGTTATTGTTATTTTAATGTTACAATAAAACACTTTAAAGTCTACATATTTACAATTATGTGGTCTAAACAGAAACTAACTTTTACTTTATATAATGACAATAATACTAAAAATAATAATAATAAAAGATTAAATAATGAGAACGAGGATAATGATTTTTAATAATTTGTTAAAGGATCAAATAGGATTGTAATCATAATAGTAAACGTGGGCAACAACAATAGTAATAATAATAATTATCATAATAACAATCCTAAGAAAACTGATAATAATAGTAATATTATAAGACAACAATGCTAAGAATAAGCAATAATTATACTAGCAGGTACTGCGTTTCTCACAAAAAAAACTATTTTTTCAGATAAAAAGACTATGTTATCAAATAAAAAGACTATGTTATCAAATAAACTGTCGCTTTTGTATAAAAATTGTTAGCTAATGTCAAATCAAAGATTTATTAAGTTAAGAAAATGGTAACAGAAACCTTGAATGGGCAACAACGATAGTATAGTAATAATAATAATTATCATAATAACAATCCTAGGAAAACTGATAATAATAGTAATATTATTAGACAACGATGCTAAGAATAAACAATAATTATACTAGCAGGTATAATACTGCGTTTCTCACATAAAAAAACTATTTTATCAGATAAAAAGACTATGTCATCAAATAAACTGTCGAGCTAATGTATAATGTTAGCTAATTTATTAAGTTAAGAAAGTGGTAACAGAAACCTTGAATACTTATACTGTAAGTCGTGTGATACATTCGTCATGAGCTGAATTACAAAATTATAGTACATTTACATACAAGTAGAAATTACAAAAATAATTAAACATTTAGAACCTTCAAACATTTTTTAAAAATTCTCTCTTCTGAATACTTTAACATCCCTTCTTCTCACATCAAGGAAAAACGCAGAGCAATCCAATGAAGGAATAGAATCGCACCCTGTCAATATCGCAGCTTCCGATTCGACCGCCGTATTAGAATTTGTAGCTTTTACATAATCTTTCCATTTTGAAAAAAATTCTTCAATTGTATTTAGTTGAGAGCTGTAAGGAGTGAGAAACAACAAACAACGTCCACTGTTTTCAAACAACGCACGAATACCTTAAACTTTATGAAAAGGTACATTATCCATGATGATTGTAAAATTGCAAGTGCCAATTCATCAAATTTTTAAGACGGCACGTTAAAAATTCGATGAATAGTGTCCCGCTATATGCTGTATTTCTTGATCCATGGCAAATTATTCCACTTTTCGCAATTGCCGCGCATTTTGAAACGTTTTTTGATCGGATCGTACGTATTGTTTTCCGTGCTGGTTCGCATATAGAGGTTCTACCATAAGCTACCGCATAAAACAATTCATCCAGAACTCATCAACATAAATAAATCGTTCTTCATTAAGAAGCAAATAATCGTTTGCAAGAATAATAATAATAATAATAATAATAATAATAATAATAATATCAATGAATAATAATGATAATAATAATAATAATAATAATGATAATAATAATAATAATAATAATAATAATAATAATAATAATAATAATAATAATAACAATAATAGTAAGTTTAATATCTTCCATTTCAAAATTCATAATTACCAATAATCAATTTATTATTAAAACAACAGATATTTATTATTATCGTAACTTCTTCATCTTTAAGGATTTGTCCACTTCTTCAACCACTCGATTCTGCATTGGTTTATTCCGTTATAACACTGGAGCTCAACGTGATGAGGAGAGATGAATCTGATTATTTGAAAATTAATTGACGAAGGCAATAAGTTTATTTGATGACAATCATAAATGATTACTTAAATTATCGCAACTTAATATGTGGGAACAATCACGACGATTTCCCACATATTACTCAATCGATTTGCCATCCCTGCATACATATTAGAATATTCAGAATATCATTGCTTATCATGATTACATGCCCTTATGATCTTTGAATCAGTTTAGAAATCCTTCAGACCCTCTGGAGTTTTGTGCACTTTTTCGGCTTTTATGACATGTAGAGTACTGGAGAGAGAAGAGCGTTTTTGTACTCTACTTCAGTTTTTCGGCAACATCTTGGGATTTGGTAATCAGCCGCGAGTAACTAATATGCCTTGGGATGCCATCAACTTCTATATTCTTAAAGGAGTTGATGCCAGTGACTGTTCCAGATTCCCGTGGCACGTTGCATTTTACGTTCGGTAGCTTCACAAACACTTGGTTACTAACCTTGTATAGACCAGCTTTGCGATCATTACAACGATTGGAAATATCCTAAGAGAAACTCCAAATTCTCCAAGAACTTGAGAACGGAGGTGACAGGCAGACATTCCAATGTATGTGGCATTGCACGCATGACATAAATATTCATAACCAAGATCTGAATACCATCTAAGAAACACTTGAAATCTACCAATTAACACGATGACGATCCTATAATGCAACATACAATCCCAAAAACAAACCTCGTTATTTTAATCGAACAAAACTAATTCAATCATTGATAGTTTATTATTCATTGAAGTTCTACATCTTTTATTCAATTTCAAAATCACTCTCTTGAACACTAGAACAAACTAAGTTAAACTTTCAAATTGATTAAAAGAATCACATAAAATTGGCTCTGAACTAAATTAAAGAAAAACACCAATCCAAAATATATATTCAGCTACAATATATTTTGACAGAATTTCTGCCTTCACCAGGTAGTCTTGAACTTTAAACTATTTAGAATAAGCCATTTTTATTTAAACCTATTTCTGCTTTTAAAGTCTCAAATTATTTTATCAAAAATTAAAAATCCTGTTTTTATAAATCACAAATTTTACAGAATTTTAAAAAAATATTAATTTTCTAAAATTTTACAAAACCAAGACTTTATAACTTTATAAGACTTTATAAGACTATATAACTTTCAACAAAATATTTAAAATTTTTTTACCGAAACTATTTTACATGTAGTTTCATCTTGCATCAAAAATTGCGTTTACTAATCAATTCTCTACGTCGACTGTGATCGGAAACTTGAGTGGGCAGTCATTCAATTGTATGTAGCATTACGCCCATGACATAAATATTCATAACCAGATCTGAATACCATCTAAGTAACATGGTGTTAGATGGTATTCAGATCTTCTCTGTTTGTATGAACTCCTTTATTACTGACAGTATGTCCAATAAGATTTAATTCACTCTTATTGAGTTGAGCATATATTAATATATAGTTTAGATAAACCACATCATCTTTAAAAATCAATCCTTCTCATATTTTGTGCATCAATCGTTGAAATGTGGCAGCAATTTTGTGAGTCCAACTGGTAACCTATTAAAACAATTGCTATTCTTTTTGTGCTAAAAGCTGTTTGAATCTGAGATTCTTCTGATAATTCAACTTGATAATAGGCCTAGTCTAAATCAATTGAGAGAATATTTTTGATCTTCCGAGATAATCTAATAATAATTGCAATGGAAATGAATATTTATCTGTCACTGCATTAAGCCTTTCGCATTTAGCGTGGTCGCCAGTAATAAGATTTTCAATCATAATTTAAACTTTTATTATTTAAAAACTATAAAATATGAAAACTACTTATTTTTAGTTAATAAGTAGCATTTTAATATGCATTTATTAAATAAAATAAAGAGCCAATCCAAATATATATTTAGAATAAATTATTATTTAAATAAATTTTTTATATCTGAAAATATTCTTTCAAATTTTTTTAGTTTCAAGTTCATATCTACCTGGGGATGAGAGTGAGTCTGTCGAAATATATTGTAGTATAATATACATGTGGGATTGGTGCTTTTTTTTATTTAATAATTTTATTATTACAATTATTTATTATTTTAATTATAAATATATAAATAATATTTCCTTTGAATGATTCATCTAACACAAAATAATTTTATTATTATTATTATTAAACTTTAATATCTTTTTCTTTGTCGATAGCGGAATCATTTATATAAATAAAATTTAAATAAATAACAATTTTAGCTAATTTCCCAAAGGTTTATTCATAAAATAAAATATGAAATATTTCGACCTATAAAAAGCCCTGATTATTCACAGACAAAATTTAAGAACTCTCTCGCTTTTTCCTCTTCTTGTCTGATTGATATTTTCCTTAACTCAACTGTATTCAACAAATACATTTTTATATCAACAAAGATAAAGATTTTAAAGTTTATCTATCAAACCTAGCCAGGTAAATGTCGAAAATTCAAAATTTAATAAAAGAATATCAAAGTGTTAATATATTTATTTTCATTTTTCTGAAATGTGAATTCAATTTTAAAATATTTAGTAAGTTTTTTTAAGTGAGTAAATAATTTTTAATTTTTAAAAAATTTTAAATTTTATTCTAAACTAATAAATTTTTAATATTGGTAAATTGAATTTTAAAATTTGTTTAAATAAATATATTTTTTGAATACAGTTGAGTGAAGGAAAAAGAGAAGAGGAGAAAGCGAGAGAGTTGGTAAATTTTGTCAATGAATGATCAGGGCCTTTTATTGGTCGAAATATTTCATGTTATGAATAAACATTCGGGAAATTGGGTAATATCTAGCTATTTTTTAATTGGATTATTTTATTTGCAATTTTGTATTTCTATGATAGCATTTTATAAATGATTTTGTTTTGTATTCAACATCGGTAATCATGCCCAGCAACAGAGAATCGATATCTCTTGATCCGATCTTGTTTTTCCAGTTGATTCTAAATATCTATTTATAATAGGAATTTTAGCGTAATTAATAAATCTGATCATCTTTATTTCAGCTAATCATCAGCAAATAATAAGATCTGAATAATATTATTACTTTTTTTATTTAAATAATTATCAGGTGTCGTATACAAGTATGCTAACATAATATTATTTTTGCAAATGTTTCAATTGCATTTGTAAAGAACTGTAAGAAAATATAGTAACAGATCGACAAATAAGCAGACAAACGATTGGACAAGATTTAAGGAAGCAGTAAAGTTTAATGGAGGTGATATCAAATGAATAATGCAACAAAGTTTTTTAAATAGAGTTCTAAAGCATGTAACCGTTATTTATCCTGATGATTTTAAGTATAGGATTGAAGAGAAATGAGTTGACTTTTGGAGCATTTCATGTCCAGATTCAAAAAAAGCCAATGAATTTGTCATTGGAACCTTTTTGACAAGCAAAACCATCAATGTGTGAATGGTGAAAATTACGCTGAGCAATGAAACCGATTCCAGAAAACTCAGAAGATTAAGATAAATCATAATCCTAAGGGTGTACACCAAGTTCCGCAATTTCCTGGATTAGCTAATTATTATTTTTTGCGCGTGACATAACCTTAGATTGTGTAAGTGAAAAAGAAAACATATATCCACATGGAAAAAAACACAGCAAGAAGCTTTTTATAGAACTCAGTACATCGGCTAGTAGAAAGATTCAGTAGAACATTAGTTAATATGATATCATTGTATTTTATTATTTCAATCGTGTATTTTAGCGTAATTAATTATTGGAGCGTATGCAGGTGTTTAGTCGAATCAAACTTTTCCGCTATTTAAATGTTAAATTGTTACCTGTACTAATACAATTAAAATGTTGATAGTTATTGTTAGGCAAGTCCACAGTGTATCTTCTAGAAAAGTTTCCATGTTGATTCATTTTTAACCAGTATGCATCTACTGCTAAGCTAGTTAATCTCAATCATATATAGTTACGATATTAATAAATATCTGTTGTTTTAATAATAAATATATTTTGGGAATTATGAATTTTGATATGAATGATATTAAACCTACAACTGGCGACCACGTTAAAAACATCAATGCCGTTACAAGGCAGAAAGAAAAGAAATTAATAGTTGAAGCATTGCCGAAAAAAGCACAGGATTTATTCAATTTCAATATTCGAAAGTATGATGGGCGAAGTATTGAAGAAGCATCAAATTGGATTAAAAATATTGAAAAATGGATCCGAATGAACAATTTGTGCATCATTAGTGTTTTCGATTTGTTACTGTCTGATGAAGCTGGAGTTTAATCAAAAAAGAGATGAAAGATTTGCTACATTTGAAATCGGGGTAAGAAATCTTTTGGAAAGTATTTTTGATTCAGGAATTAGTCGAGAAGAAATTGTACAAGATATTATTTCTAAACGAGCTAGAAGTACGGCGCTTAAAGAAAAAATAATTTCCAAACCAGTTATGAAAGTAGAATATATTCACAATTTGGCCAAATTATATGAAAGTCAGGAATATTTACAAAATTCTTCGTCAAAGATATTTGTGGATGCTGTACAAAAGAAGAGTTACTCGGATGCGTTGAAACAGAATAATTTAAATAATGAGCGCCAGACCCGAAATTTAGATAGCCAAACGTCAAGATATCATAATATGAATAGAAAAAACTTTGGAAATAAAAATATTGTTGTCGAACCAATCGTGTCTAACAAAAATTATGGAAATAAAGTAAGTTATAATTATGAGAATAATCCACCTATTTCTAACAGGCAATATAATAATGAGATGATTATCAATGAAAATCAAAGATTTCGACCATTATTTTCAATGAGACATCAAGCAAGGAAATTATACAACATTGTCGTGGATTGCCTGAACCAAAAGAAGAAATCTTATGACCGGGTCAATGCTACTGTTGTGGTGACAGTAACCACTTACGTTTCGAATGCCCATTGAAAAATAAAGGTCTAATATGTGGACACACACATAGACACTGTCATTTATTAACAAATGGAAGCCAAAATTATAATAGACCAATTATGTGCATTCATGATGAAAATAGTGATTTGTATCTCGAGGAAGATGTAATAGATCATGAGGTTATTCAACAAAAAACGAGAGCAACCCTGTTGCTTACATTTCGTTAATGGGGTTGAACCAATAAATAATAATTTAAATCGAAATGAAGATAGAAAAGATGTGATGTATCAGACGAGTGATGGAAGACAGTGAGCTAAATTAAGATCATTTCTTGGATTAGCTAATTATTATCGTAGGTTTAGTAAAGGATATGCAGAAATAGCGGCGCCACTTTATGCAGCGACTTCAGGATGTGATAAAAGCTTACAGTAGACTGATTGTTGTGAAAAAGTTTCAATGAGTTAAAAATGAAACCTTGCAAAGCAACAATTTTAGATTATCCTAGAAAGAATCTCATTTTTGTTTTGGATACTGATTCCAGTTTTGAGTCAAATAAAAGAGAATGGAGATGAAGCAGTAGTTGCTTATGGATCACTGCATCTGTCAGCATATGAAAAAGGTTATTGTGTTACTATAAAAGAATTATTAGCATTACATGAGTATGTCATGTATTTCAAACAGTAATTGTATGGAAAAAGATTTATAGTAAGAACTGATCACAAGACCTTAATTTTTATGAATACAACGAAGAAACCAATTAGTCCTAAATTCCATACTTGGATGGCAAACCTATCAGAATATGATTTCGAGCTTCAATATAGAAAGACAGCGAGCAAATTAATGCGGATGGACTATCAAGAATTAGTGAATCATTATGCTCACAGTGTAAAACAAAACACGATAATGCTAAAAGCTATAAATCACGAATTAAATATATAAATTATATGTCGAATAATTCAAGCGAGAATCTTATGGAAAAAATCAAGTCCAAACAAGGTGATCCGAATTTCAAGGAACTGAAAAATCTAATGAAAGTTGTTATTGAAAATTTTTCAGATAGTGCTAAAGCTGGTTATGTGTATAAAAACAAGGAAAATTTAAAGATAATAGATGAATTTCTAGTGTTAGAAAAAGGAAATAATATTGCAATACTAATTCCTCCTGACTACGCGGAAGATTTGGTAGTCAAAATTCATGAAGATTTATGTCACCTTGGATCAAAGAAAATTTATAATTATCTTAAAGATTATTATTTTTGGCCATCTATGATTAACACTATAAAAGAATCTATAAAGAAATGCATGGTCTGTTTGAAAAGAAAGATAAGTCCAAGCAAAACAAAGGAACTAATGATTCCTAGACAGAGTAGATACTTCCTTGAACAAATTGTAGTACATGGATAGAACAGAAACTAACAAAAAGTATGTAGTTGTTATCATTGACAGATTTAGCAAACTGGCGAGTATCTAGAATGGATGATCAATGGATATTCAAAGTCATATTACATAATTGGATATATAGATTTGGTAAACCAATCAGTATTTTGACAGATAGAGGTAGAAACTTTGAAAGTGCCTATATGAAGAAATATATGGCAGAATTAAACATTAAGCAACAGTTTGCCTCGTCATATCAGCATCAATCAAATCGACTGGCAGAACATGTAATACGAACAGTGAGAGATATAATCATAATATCCTTAAAAAGTAAATGTGAAGAAAGAAATATGTTTGAATTGCTACCACGGATTGAATCTAATATTAATGCTACTCAGCAAATTTCCACGGAATTGTCACCGGAAATCACCGTCAATATCCATTCCAAATTTAATGTCCAAGGAACAAGTAAATCAGATTTGATTGATAAAGCTAGGATAAATTTAGATAAAGCATTAATAAAATTGAGTCAGTTTGAAAGTGAGAAACAGGTGTCAAGAGATTTTAAAAAGGGAGAGTGGGTGTTAGTTCGAATAGAACCACACAAAAGACAGAAAAATGATTTTCAGTATGAAGACCATTTCAAATAATCAGATTCATATCTCCTCATCAGGTTGAGCTCCAGTGTCATAAAGGGATAAAACAACGCAGAATCGAGTGGTTGAAGAAGTGGACAAAACCTTAAAGAGCGGGAAGTTACGATATTAATAAATATATGTTGTTTTAATAATAAATATATTTGGGGAATTACGAATTTTGATATGCATGATATTACACCTATAACTTATATTGTTTCGACTTTGACCATCCACAGGATCTTCACGAAACTGGAGTCTCGCAACACCATACAATAATTGATTGGTTTGACTACTTACGTGAGGATCTAGGACGTTATATTAATGAACCTAAGATTGATTAATTAGACATAAATGGAGATGCAATAGAGTTGAAATCGACAAGAGTAAATATTTCCATAGAAAGTAACATAGATGAACTTGAAAGAATGGCCAATGAGTTATTACATTACTAAGGACACATATTATGATCGATAATTGGGATTCGTACAGAGGCATTTCAGGATTTTTTACTGGTATTTACATTCACTCCATTTTACATATCCAAGAGTTTGAATTTCGCTGCAAAATCAGTGTACGTCCCTTGTTTTGTGTGTTTTGGCTGAATTGTAAGTCTTTTGAACTAGAATGGTTTCAGAAACTACATGGTTTGCATTAAAATATTAGTAGAATTGGGCAAAAACAAAGGGTATGTAATGACTAGAAAACACCGCATTTAATTATAAAACGTTAAATTTGTCTTGACTTTAGGTATTAAAATTATAATTATACAATGCATTCAAAGGTAAATTAAAAATTAATAATTTTTATATCTTTATATTTGAATTTTAAATAATTCTAGGTCTTCATTGGGATTTTTTCAAAAAATAGATGTGGTTTTTATATTAAATTGACCCTTAAATATCAAATGGACAGAAGCGAACGAGCTAAGAATTAAAAGGGAAGTAACTACGGTGTATATATTGACGATCATCCAAATTTTAAGACAAACAAAGGGGTTACTGAGTGTTTTATTTGCAATGTAGATTTAAAGACCGATAATCATGATGCCTTTAAAAATAAATGTTATTTTTAGTTTTAGTATTTTTGAAGCACTAGTAATGACATCATGCTTGGCTTGCCATAAGGGCTATTTCAAGTTCCTCGGCTGCGTCTGAAATCACTGCTAATAGGGTTTCACGACTCCTGAGCTTCATATAATTGTTGATACAACCGTTTGACTTCTTTCGGTTTAAACCAAGTGAGTGAGATGGTAAATTAACCACGCGTAAGAAATTTAAAATTAATTTTATTAATTGACATGAAAGTATAAAAGCCAGGTTAAACAAGTATATCTCTATAATGGAGATATTTATTCTAATTTCCCTAGATTATGTGATACCTCATTTATTTACAACAATAAATACTAGTTATTTACACGCAAATTTTACGCTGTGCTTATGTTAAAAGCTCGATAATACCCATAAAACGCTGTCAATAAAAATTTAAAAATATCTATCTACTAAAAACACAGAAACGACCACAAAATAATTAAAAACTAGAAATAAACAACAAAATTTAGTCAAAAGGTAATTTAGATATTGATCTGGCACAGAATAATTTACAGTTTAACGTTTGAGGTGTAGCTCAATATCGATATTTCGATAATGAAAACAAATTATTTTATCGTGTGATTTATTTTCTCTCGAAAATGAGTGTTCGAAAGTTACATGTAACGGTTTCATGTTTTTACCCGCGTAAAAATTATTATGAAAAAAATCGAGTATTTGATGTAGACAAGCTTCTTAACGCAGTTAAAAGTATGAAAATGTGTCTGGTATGTCTATTTTTAATTTGCTTGGTGTTGAATATTCCTTCAGGATCACACGAGCGTTACCAACAAAGCGCTTATATGCGTTTTTCAAAGCACCGCTTGAAGCTCTCGAAGCACATGCAAGTGCTTTGTTCTTATGGAGGTTTACAGTGAAAGGTATTTTAATACAGTTTAGAAAAATTTCCGAAAATGGTAAAATAACCTGAAAAACGGAAATTATTTTTATTTCCCAAAAACTCTGATACTGAAATTGTTCTAATCATGTCTATATTCATGAAACATAATCTGAAAAATATATAATTTTGGATAATTTTTAATAGTCATCATGTTAACATCAACAATCCAATTCATAATCCTAAGAAATACAAGACCAAGCACGCAGCTCCGAATTTCTTAGTAAACAAGGACAAGAACAAACTAGTATTCGAGCTACGGCAAGGCTTTGATCTTAGGCAAAAAGTCACTATAAATAGGATACTTAATCCCTTAAGTAGTATAAGCACCACACCTACACATGACGACTTAAATAATAACTTCTCAAAAGTACCTAAACACATGACCAACATACTGCACAGAGAAACACCAATCCTATCCCCGGAATACAGATCACAAACGAAGATTAACGCCGAAGAAATGGAGAAAAACTTCAGCCAACTGGACACCAGCTCCTCTCCAGGAAATGATAATACCCTGGGTCGTGGGATCGCGGAAATAATAATACCCTGGCAAAAATAGGACTAAATAAGACAGAGGTCAAAAAACTGGCTAAAATATGCATGACAACAGCAGTCATATCCAGTTTCAGAATATACATGGATCATGTAACCAATAGGATAAATAATATAAGTACAAAAAAAATGATGCCTCAAGCACTGAGTCCTTAGATGCACAAAAACCTACTTAGTGAAATATCATTCCTAACTTTTCTTTTAGAAATAATAATAATAATAATAATAAGAATAATAATAATAATAACAATAATAATAATAATAATAATAATAATAATAATAATAATAATAATAATAATAATAATAATAATAATAATAATAATAATAATAATAATAATAATAATAATAATAATAATAATGGGGATGATATCTCGCTAAAGGTAAAATAGAGTATTAAAATGTACCCACATGTACCTAGTGGCATAAGTAGTGGGATGTGTCACATCCATCACATGTCACATCCATCACATGTCACATCCATCACATGTCACATCCAGCACAGTACCCCCTCCCCCCGGCTGAGAGAAAATTTTTCTAAGTCCAAAAGTACAAAAAATTTTTAAGACAAAGACAATGACTCATTCAAGGTCATTTAAACAAAGACCATGACACATTCAAGGTCATTGGGTGACTCATCATGTTTTTTCAAGGTCATTTAAACAAAGGCCACGACTCATTCAAGGACATTGGATGACTCATCATATTTTTTCAAGGTCATTTAAACAAAGGCCATGACTCATTCAAGGACATTGGATGACTCATCATATTTTTTCAAGGTCATTTAAACAAAGACCATGACTCATTCAAGGTCATTATATGACTCATCAAATTTTATAATATATATTTTTAATTTAATTTATTTCTATTTAATATGCTTTAATTGTTTGTTTTATTCAAGTCAATTATTTTATTATTTTATTTTTAAATTATATTATTATTAAATTTATATTGTTTGTTTTAATAAGGTCAATTATTTTATTATTTTATTTTTAAATTATATTATTATTATCATTATATTGTTTGTTTTAATGAAGTGAATATTGTTTTAATCAAGTCAAAAATATTATTATTTATTTATTTTTAAATTATATTATTATTAAATTTAATTGTTTGTTTTAATCAAGTCAATTATTTTATTATTTTATTATTAAATAATATTATTATTAAATTGTTTGTTTTAATGAAGTGAATATTGTTTTAATCAAGTCAATAATATTATTTATTTATTTTTATTTTATTTTATTCATTTTATATACTATAATTTTTTGTTTTAATCAAGTCAATAATATTATTATTTATTTATTTTTAAATTATATTATTATTAAATTTAATTGTTTGTTTTAATCAAGTAAATTATTTTATTATTTTATTTTTAAATTATATTATTATTATATTTAAATTGTTTGTTTTAATCAAGTCATTTATTTTATTATTTTATTATTAAATAATATTATTATTAAATTGTTTGTTTTAATGAAATGAATATTGTTTTAATCAAGTCAATAATATTATGTATTTAGTTTTATTTTGATTTACTACTTATTTTTATAAGTAGTATAGATGTTGTAAAATTATTTTATTATTATTATTATTTTTATTATTATTATTATTATTATTATTATTATTATTTTTATTAATATTATTATTATTATTTTTATTATTATTATTATTATTATTATTATTTTTATTATTATTATTATTATTATTATTATTTTTATTATTATTTTCAAGGTTATTGGATGACTCATCAAAATTTTTCAAGGTCATTCAAAAGTAGGTCAAGGTCATATTATTTTTAAACATTTTTAAATTTAAATTTACTACTTATTTTTATAAGTAGTATATATTTTGTAAATTTATTTTATTATTATTATTATTATAATTAATATTTTTATTATTATTATTAATATTATTATTATTATTATTATTAATTTTATTATTATTATTATTATTATTATTATTATTATTATTATTATTATTATTATTATTATTATGATTATTATTATTATTATTATTATTATTATTATTATTATTATTATTATTATTATTATTATTATTATTATTATTATTATTATTATTATTATTGTCAAGGTTATTGGATGACTCATCATAATTTTTCAAGGTCATTGAAAAGAAGGTCAAGGTCATTCAAAAGTAGGTTAAGGTCATATTATTTTTAAACATTTTTAAATTTTAATTTACTACTTATTTTTATAAGTAGTATATATTTTGTAAATTTATTTTATTAATATTATTATTATCAATATTTTATTATTATTATTACTTTTTATTATTCTATTATTACTTATAAAAAATTTATTAATACTTATAAAAACTTTAATTATTATTATTAATATTAATATTTTTATTATTATTATTATTATTATTATTAATATACTTATTACTTATAAAATTTTTATTATTATTATTAATAATACTTTTAAAAACTTTTATTAATTTTATTATTATTTTTATTATTAATATATTTAGTATTATTATTATTATTATTGTCAAGGTCATTGGATGACTCATCATAATTTTTGAAGGTCATTTAAAAGTAGGTCAAGGTCATTCCAAAAATTTTCAAGGTCATTGAAAAGTAGGTCAGGGTCATTCAAAAGTAGGTCAAGGTCATTTTAATTTCTCAAGGTCATATTATTTTTAAACATTTTTAAATTAAAATTTACTACTTATTTTCATAAGTAGTATATATGTTGTAAATTTATTTTATTATTATTATTATTATTAATATTTTTTTTTATTATTATTATTAATATTATTATTACTATTATTATTATTATTATTATTATTTTTATTATTATTGTCAAGGTTATTGGATGACTCATCATAATTTTTCAAGGTCATTCAAAAGTATGTCAAGGTCATTCAAAATTTCTCAAGGTCATATTATTTTTAAACATTTTTAAATTTTAATTTACTACTTATTTTTATAAGTAGTATATATTTTGTAAATTTATTTTATTATTATTATTATTATAATTTATATTTTTATTATTATTTTTAATAATATTATTATTATTATTAATGTATAAAACTTCTATTATAAGGAAATAATTTTATTATTGTTAATATTATTATTAATATGATTATTAATATTATTAATTAATATGATTACTTATTAATATTGTTTAATTATATTTATTTTTATTATTATTATAATTATTATAAACTTCTATTATAAGGAAATAATTTTATTATTATTAATATGATTATTAATATTAATTATTAATATGATCACTTATTAATATTGTTTAATTATATTTTTTTTATTATTATTATAATTATTATTATTATTGTTTTTATTATTATTATTGTCAAGGTCATTCAAAAGTAGGTCAAGGTCATTCAAAATTTCACAAGGTCTTGGTATTTTTAAACATTTTTATATAAATTTACTACTTATTTTTATAAGTAATGTTTTAATGTTTTTTAATTTTAATTTTATTATTATTATAATTTTCTCAAAGTCATAATATTTTTAGTCATTTTTAAATATAAATTTACTACTACATATTTTTATAAGTAATGTTTTAATATTTATTAGTATTATTATTTTCAATCTTATTGGATGAGTCATAATATTATTTCAAGGTCATTTTAAAGTATGTCAAGGTCATTTAAAATTTCACAAGGTCTTAGTATTTTTAAACATTTTTATATAAATTTACTACTTATTTTTATAAGTAATGTTTTAATGTTTTTTAATTTTAATTTTATTATTATTATAATTTTCTCAAAGTCATAATATTTTTAGTCATTTTTAAATATAAATTTACTACTTATTTTTATAAGTAATGTTTTAATATTTATTATTATTATTATTTTCAAGGTTATTGGATGAGTCATAATATTATTTCAAGGTCATTTAAAAGTAGGTCAATGTTATAGTATTTTTAAACATTTTTAATTTTAATATACTACTTATTTTTTATAAGTAGTGTTTTAATGTTCTTTAATTTTTATTCTATTAGTATTATAATAATTATTATTATTATTATTATTATTATCTTATAAGTAGTGTTTTAATGTTTTTTAATTTTAATTTTATTATTATTATTATTATTATTTTTATTATTATTATTATTATTATTTTTATTATTATTATTAATATTACAAGTTTTTATTATTATTATTTTCATTATTATTTTATATAAATTTTCAACAAAGTTTAAAAAATTAATATTGAATAGAAAAAGTTTGTTCAATTGTGGTTCATAGTTTACAGGGATAGAACAATTGTAAATGTTTGTAAAAAGTTAAAGAAAAATTCTATATTTTTAAGAAAATATGTGCAAATAAATATCAAAACTAATTATGGCTCAAATGTGTGTGTTAAACCATCGATATGTTACAGTGTTTAAGGAAAAACTTTAATGAAAATATGTGTTATTTTTCAACAATAAAGAAATATTAAGCTATATATATGAGTTTTTAGGAAGAATTCATTAAATCATATAATATAAACAAAAACCTATAATTATACAAATTAATAATGGAATTAAGAAATGATGCGGTATATCAAATCGTTGGCCCAAGTGGTAGTGGTAAAACTATGTTTGTGTGTAAATTACTGAAATCTAATTTATTTCAAACAAAATTCAACAAGATTTATTGGCATAGGGGTGCAGATGAAGAACATGGATTAACTCAAGATAATTTCTGTAAATTGAAAAACATGAAAATAGTAAAGGGTTTCGATAAAAACTGGTCAAGTCGTTTAAGGAAAGGTGATGTCATCATTATTGATGATTTGTATCAGGAAGCTAATAAAGAAAAGGATTTTAATAATTTATTCACAAAAATCAGTAGACATGTTGGTGTTACTGTGATCTTTATTACTCAAAATCTATTTCATCAGGGTGGCGCTCATCGAACAAGGAATTTAAATGTTCAATATTTAGTTATTTTCAAGAATCCTAGAGATGCAACAGTTATTGATTTTCTTGCTCGACAAGCATATCCTAATAATCGTAATTTTCTCATCAGTGCATTTCAAGATGCTACAAAATCACCACATGGATATATATTTCTTGATTTCACACAACAATGCAATGATGATTTACGGGTAAAAACCGATATTTTCAATAAAGAAGGTGCCATGGTATATAAACAAAGTTGAAAACTTTAACATGTAAAAATGTTTATGAAATCCAGGCTTAAAAATATCCGAAAACTTAGACATAATATTAAAAAGACAATAAATAAAGTTCCACCAAAATCCAGTTATACACCATCTAAAAAGCTAATAACCGAGAATTACCCTGCAATGAATCTTATTTCAAAAAACATTATTAAAAAGAGTAAGAAAACAGTTAAAATTGTAAAAAATCATTGGAGTTTCCCATATTTTAATGCATTGTTAAAGGCTTCGAGTATGAAACGAATGTCTATTTTACAATCTTTTCCAACTTTCGTTGTCGATGATTTACTCAAAATTCTATTAAAAGTAGTCAGAGGTAAAATTAAAATCAGTAATTCTAAAAAACTAGTATTGAATAAACATCGTAAGCCTTTGTTATCACTAGTAAATAATAAAAATCGTCAGCAAATGAGAAAATCATTTATAAACAACAAGGTGGTTTTATCGGAGCAATGTTACCATTAGCATTATCATTATTATCACAATAAACGATGGGGCAATCATTACCTAATGTTAAATTTAAATTTAAATCATCTTGTTGTAATGGAGAAGATTTGGACAAACCCAAAAGACGAGGCAGGTTTCGGTGGAGTGGCAAAGTTAAAGAAAAGAGTCCCAAAGTCGAAAAAGGAAACGCAAAAGTGGTTGTCAGATCAGCTTGCGTACAGTTTAAACAAACCGATGCGGAAAAGATTTCCAACGAGAGCCTATAAGACATTCGGTATTAATGATTTATGGCAAATGGATTTTATGGAGATGATACCGTATTCGAAAATTAACAAGGGTTATAAATATATTTTAACGTGTATCGATGTTTTCAGTCGTTTTGCTCGCGGTGTACCAACAAAGACAAAATCTGCATAGGAAATATCTAAAGCAATTAACTCAATGTTTAAAAATGGGCATCCAGATAATTTGCAAACCGATTTAGGTATTATTATTATTATTACTATTATTATTATTATTATTATAGGCAAGGAATTTTACAATAGTAAAGTTAAGCAAATCCTGGATCGTCTCAAAATAAATCATTATTCTGTACATTCTCAATACAAAGCCGCTCATGTTGAAAGATTTAACCGGACATTGAGGGATAGATTGAAGAAATATTTCGTGCATCAAGGTAATAAAATATGGATAAATGTATTACCGAAAATACTTGTTAGTTATAATAATTCATCACATCGAGGTCTGAATGGTTTGAGACCCGTAGATATCAGCTCGAAAACATTAGCTAAATCAGTACGGTCTAAAACAGTTGCTATTACAAAACCAAAATATAAAGTTGGTGATCACGTTAGAATTAGTAAAATATCTGCTTCACCTTTCATCAAAAATTTCGATAGTAGTTGGAGTGATGAGGTATTTCAAATTACTAAAATTAATACTAAACAGAGTCCTGTAATGTATGTTATTAAAGATAGTGATAACAATGTAATACAAGGGAAATTCTATGAACAGGAATTACAAGTTATTTCCAAACCTACTGTGTTCAGAATTCAGAAAATATTGAAAACTAAAATAGTGGGTAAGGATAAACAATACTATGTCAAATGGCATGGATATCAAAAACCCTCGTGGATATCATCAAAAGACCTAGTAAAATGAGTTTCTTTACAATTTTACCTAGCAATAGTTGCCCACTAATCCATCCGGAAAATCAAGCGAGTAAATTTATGGTTAATCTTCAAAATCCTATTTATTTACATGGAAATTGGGAAGTTGCTTTGCAAGACTTTACATTTGTGTACAATACATTCCCATTTTATAGTCATTGTAAAATCGGATTCAAGAAGCGTGTTCCCAAAACCTGTAGTGGTATTTTCACAATCAATAATTTTGAACGATATTGTCATATTCCGAATCAGATTTTAGATGAAAATAGTGGCATGTTTTTCAAAGATGGATTGAATGTTAATTGTGATTTTAGCCCATTTACAATAAAGTTTGAAAGTATTGAGGATGCCAAGCGAATGGGTTGTGATAAGCTTAACATAGTTGTTCCTGGTACTGAATACCTAATACGTTTCAAAACATTTGATGAGAAAAGTGTAACGATCGAAAACATCAAAATATCTGTATCATATATTAATGAGGTGGAAGATACATTTATATTTACTAATGATTTATATATTGAAACCCTTGAAGAATTACTTAAATATATTTCATTCAATTGTTTACATATATTTAAAACTATTGAATTTCTTAAATTCAGTCTGAATAATAATATTTGTGAAGTTACATTTGATAAGAATTTGGCTAATACATTGGGATTAAATAAGCAAACATATCGGGCAAGTGCGTTTGGTGTACGCAAACCAAAACTAATAAAACTTCATAGGCAAATGTTCATATATACTAACATCATCGATCCTATAATTGTTGGTGATTCTTTGGTTCCTCTATTGAAATCTGTTTGGGTTGATAAACATGACCAGGATGAAGTTTTCAATATAAATATCGATAATCCCATGTACTTACCGGTATCAACATCATGTATAAACAATATAGAAATAAATATTCGTGATGATAGTGGTAAATTTATTGAATTTAGTAAAGATACAAAAACTCATTTGACATTACATTTTCGTAAATTAGATGGCCAATAACGATATTATTAGTATGTATCGTGGTAGCCAAAGTGGTGGCGAATTACCATATTTTATTGGTAAACAGTATGGATCAGGATGGTTGAGAACAATTGGTAGATTTGCACTTCCTATTCTTAAACGCCTTGGTCGTTTTGGTATGAAAACTGCTAAAGATGTGATAATGAATGAGCAGAAAATATTACCATCTCTGAAATCAAATGCATTATCAGAGTTAGGGAAAGTTCTACCGGTTATGTTTGAAAAACCCGAAGCACCAGCTCAAAAGCGTAAAAGACATCATAAACATATAAACATAAACATATATGAAAGGCCATGGAACTATATTTCAAAAATGATTTGTGGTAAATCTGAATTGTGCTTATTTGATAGACCATCTCCCCAGGCGGTAATTGAAATGGGGGCCTTTGAAGATGTATTCCCGATGAATTCTATTATGTATAGTAGAACTGATATTGAATTTTTTATTAATGGTTCCCAAACTGAATATTTAGATTTGAACGATACATTGTTAACTGTTCAGGTCAAAGTTGTAGATAAAGATAGAAAACCGTTGGGTGAACCTTGTGATGTTATACCAAACAATTTCTTGTTTCATACGCTTTTTAAAGATGCAGTTCTCGGATTTAATAATATCAAGATTGAGGGTGGTAACAGTACATATATTCACAAAGCTCTAAATAAAACTATTATCAATTACAATAGCGATACTAAAAATACATGTTTAACTCCTATGGGTTATGGTAGTGATGACGATAGGAAAAAGTGTATTAAAGGCTCGAAATTATTTACCATGTGCTCATCATTATAACTCGATTTTATGGATCAACCAAAATATTTACTCCCAGGTGTTAATGTGCACATTAGATTGAAAAGATCTGATTCGGCATTATCACTAACAAGTGCTACCACAGCACCAATTCTTCAATTAGTTGATGCCAAATTATTGGTGAGAAGAGTTCGTGTTGAGCCCTCTGTATTAGCCGGTCATCAACTGGGGCTTAATTCTAAGCATGCAATATATCCATTGAAAACAAAGGAAATTGTTCAATTTGCTATTGCTAAAGGTTCAGCTTCTTTCTATAAGGAACAAATATTTGGAGATAGAAGAATGCCCAACTTTATATTGGTAACATTTCAAAGTGAATCTCAACATAATGGATCATACTTAACATCGTGCTCAATTTTCAAAAAGTTTGGAGTAATATCGTTAACTTTATCAAAAAATAATGATTATAGAGAAACATATACTCAAGATTTCGATAATGATAATTATTGTGCTACATATATGCAGAGTATAGTGAGAAATATGGGTTATTTGGATAAAAACCTTAATTGTGGTATAACTCTTGAAGATTTTAAAAGCAAATATCCATTCTTTACATTTGTTTTGGCACCCGATTTTGATTTAAATCAGAGTCAATTACCTCAAAATGGAAATTTACGATTAGATATAAAGTTTGCTAAAGCTACAACTGAACCGGTACATATTGTAATATATGGAGTATTTGAAAATGAGGTTCAAATAACTGCAAACAGAACAGTTTTGGTTTGAACAGAGTTCAAACAGTGTTGGTTTGAATGGTATAAATGTATAGATAATATAGGATAATTTGTCATGGAGTAAGTTTTTCATGTATTATTAATATTATTGATGTAGTTTTGTTCAGGTCTATCGAATTGGAAAACAAATATATATGAAACCTAGCAAGATATTTGTATTTGATCCTATGGGTTTCTATTATCCGGCTTTAATGGTTTCGAAACTTCAAACAATGGGTAAACCTATTGTATATAATAAAACTATGTATCAAAAACCATGGACATTAACATGTGGTCAACATTGTTTAGCTTGGTTATTATCCAAGCGATTTGATGTATAATAAATGTTTTATTGTTATGTTTTATTATTTTTATTATTATTATTATTATTATTAATTAATTAATGGTCACAAAGACAGTGCATGTTAAGTGCGTGATCATCACATGTTAAGTGCGTGATAAGTGCATGATCATCACATGATAATTGCATGCATACACAAAATTAAATAAAGAAAACACATACAAACTCAATGTATGTGAATTACAAAGAAAACACATACAAACTCAATGTGTGTGTGATTTACAAAGAACGCATGCAGTCACAGTGTAGACTGCATGTGTTTTACAAAGAAAACATACCTACACACTATAGGCTGCATGCATAAAAATCTCTCACCTATATGTGTGTATTGCTTAAATGTGATTGGTTAAATCCTGAAAATTTGATTCCCTTTATAAACATTGACAATATCCAAAGTTGTCACAATTAATTCAAAAATTTCAAATTTTTCAAATTAACAAAATATTCAAAATGGAGAAAACAAGTATTCTTAAACAATTATTAGCGGAGGGAAACGGTAAGTTTTTTATTTTATTATTTCTTTTATTTATTTATTATTAAGGTACATTTAATTGGTTCGATGTAACCGAAAATGATATTGAAGAGATTATTATAATCGAGGATAGTGGTAAATTTATTTATTAAATTATTATTATTATGTTTACTTTAGAAGTAATTGTAACACTGACGGAAATCATTGTTATCAGTGATAGCGAAGACGAAATCAATCATGGTAAATATTTTATTTTATTTTATTATTTTTATAATTATTTTAGTAGATTTGGATGCAGTTGTTCCTGAAGATGAAAATTCTATTCAACATTATGCCCCCGTTTCTGGGGAAGACAGCTCTACAGATGATGATACTGATAAATGTTAGTTTTTTATTTATTTTTAATAAAATGTTATTATAAAAACAAATGTTAATAATTGATAAAAACTTTTATTTATTGTAAACTTTTATTGAAAAATTATATTGAAAAATAATATTGACGAATTTTATTGAATACTTTTATTGACAAATTTATTGACGAATTTTATTGAATACTTTATTGACGAATTTTATTGAAAAATTATATTGAAAAATAATATTGACGAATTTTATTGAATACTTTTATTGACAAATTTATTGACGAATTTTATTGAATACTTTATTGACGAATTTTATTGAAAAATTATATTGAAAAATAATATTGACGAATTTTATTGAATACTTTTATTGACAAATTTATTGACGAATTTTATTGAATACTTTATTGACGAATTTTATTGAAAAATTATATTGAAAAATAATATTGACGAATTTTATTGAATACTTTATTGACGAATTTTATTGAATAATTTATTGAAAACTTTTATTAAATACTTTATTGACGAATTTTATTGAAAAATTATATTGACGAATTTTATTGAATACTTTATTGACAAATTTTATTGAATACTTTAATGAATACTTTTATTGACAAATTTATTGAAAACATATATTTAAATTTATTATTTTTAACAGGCAAATTATATCCAAAGTACTGCATCTCTTCAGCGTGTCATTCTTTAGAATGCCATGCTGAAATGAAGCGATACTATGGTGAAAAATTTTATGGCATCAAGTTTTTTATATGCCCTAAATGCGAGACTGCCCAGGATGTCAAATATTTAGCTTTTTATAAGGACCACTCTACCCACCTAAATCAATTCACCTTAAATAAAAAGGCTCTTTTACGAAAAATAATGAAAAGAAAAAATAATAACAATAACAGAAAAAATAATGACAATAATGACAATAATAATAATAATAATAATATGTCGAGACGTAATAACAACAATAATACGTCGAAACATAATAATAATAATAATAATAATAATAATAATAATAATAATAATAATAATAATAACAATAATAATAATAATAATAATAATAATAATAATAATAATATGTCGAGATGTAATAACAATAATAATACGCCGAAACATAATAAACGACCTGCTGCAAATATCCAGTGTGTTCCCTCTAAACTTAAAAGGGTTGAAATCATCATTAGCGATGATTAAGAAATTATCATTTGTGATGATGGAGAAATCATCATTAGCGATAATCAAATAGGGGGTTCGATCAATAAGGTCAGAACCCGAAATAAGGTCAGATTTAAATGGGAGTCATAAAAGTATTAGATTTGATGTAGAACGTCAGAATCTAATACAAATCTCATTAACAGATAAAATAGTTAATAGATTAAAATATGAAATTAACCAAATGGGATCGGTTAAAATACAATTCGCCATTCTTATACAATTCGAAAAAGATGGTGAAATAAAAGACAACTTTTTTAGTAATAAGGCAGAACTTTTCTCAGATAATTTTCTGCTTGATGGAATTACTAAATTAAATAATAAAATAGAAATATTCACATATTTAGGGAGCGGATGGTGGGTTGTTAAAATCAAAGAAATTGATTTTATATTAACAAAGTATTTCCCTATAAATAGACTAGCTGGCCATAGTTATATCCCAACACCGAGATCTTTATCTGGCAAAAAGCTATAGTTAATGTTCAAAACAATGACCATCATTGTTTTATATATAGTATATTAGCCCTTTTAAAACGTAGTGTAGTTCGCTCCCATAGAAACAGAGTTTCTTCTTATGAGAATTATTTGGATGAATTGAATTTTGACCCCATTGAAGATTGTCCTATGAGACTCTGTAATATTCCCAAGTTCGAAAGAAAGAACAAGGACTTAAATCTGGCTATAAATGTTTTGACTTTTAACGAAAAACCGTCTAAAACTCTAGATGATATAAACTATATCCCCCATCATCCGCATTTAGATATAATTCACCGGTCCAAGGTTACTGACGGTACACCTATTTATTTACTTCTTTTAAAGGACGGTGATAATTATCACTATACAGCTGTTTTTGATTTAAATAAATTAATGAACTGCCATGCGACTACATCTTGCAATGTGCAAATCTCTGTTCATTGGTGCCCCCATTGTCTTAACGGCTTTAGATTAAAACCTGCATTTGACGCCCACGTTGCCTTGTGCCGTAAAAATCAAACAGGCACTACCCTTTATAGTTTGCCTAAAAATAAATATTTAAAATTTACAAATTTCGCAAAATCCATTACCCCGTCATTCGTAATTTATGGGGATTTTGAGTCAATTTTACCACTGGATATAAGGCATCATCAAATACATATGCCGATAGCAGCAGGTCTATTATTAATAAATAATTATACAAACATCAAACAATATTATAATTTTATTGGTGATGATTGCGTTTTGGCGTTTTTAAAAAAGATTGATGAAATCGCTCTTTCGATTGTCTTGCCATATTATGAGGTTCATTGTCAAAAACCTATAGGACCACTATCTTTAAAGGAGGAACGAGAGTTCAAGGATTGTCGCACATGTTATCTGTGTAAAAAGTTTATTAGGGATAAAGTTAAGGATCATTGTCATTTTTCAGGTAAGTATTTAGGGGCTGCTTGTATGAAGTGTAATGTTTCTCGATGAATCCAGAAACAATTACCTGTGGTTTTCCATAATTTGAGGGGATATGATCTCCATCATATTTTAAAGTATGGTCTAAATAATTTTTTTTCTTGGGAATTAAATATTATTCCGACCACTACCGAAAAATTTATCTCCCTCATCGCATACATTAATAAATTGCCTGTTCGTTTTATAGACAGCATGCAATTTATTAATTCATCTTTAGCAAAAGCGGTTAAGACACTTACTGATTTGCCTTTAACTGATTCTGTTTTTGATGGTGCAATTGTTAGAGCCAAGGCTATTTTCCCTTATGACTTTGCGAAATCTCTTGAGGTTCTTGAATCAACGACTGAATTGCCTCCTATTTGGGGTTCTGTATCTGCTGATGAATTTGCTACAGCCCAACAAATTTGGACACATCAAAATTGCGAGACAATGCTAGATTACATGCTAACCTACTAAAAATTAGACGTATTCCTTCTTGTAGATTATTTTCAGCAATTTCGCGCAAAAGCAATTGCTTATAATACTCTAGAACCTCTTAATTTTTATGGAATTCCTGGTATGTCATGGGCGTCAGCTCTCATGACATTACAGGAACCCATAGAACTTTTGCAGGACATGGAAATGTTTAATTTCTATGAGGGAGGAATACGGGGTGGGTTAACATTTGTTAACAAACATTATGTCGCAAGTTCTGAGGATACAGAACTCTTGACTATAGATATAAATAATTTGTATGGTTGGGCACTTAGCCAATATCTTCCGTATGCTGATTTTGTTTGGGTGTATGATGGTTTGGATGATGTATTGAATGAGTGTATGAATGTTGCGGATATTGAAATCCTTCCATATGGATATACTATGGAAGTTGATATTGATATCCCTGATTATTTACATAATTCTTTTGAATGATTTTCCGATTGGGCCGGAAAAGATGTGCTTAAATTCTAAAGTTGAGAAGTTGATGCTCACGCATTGGCCAAAAAAGAACCATGTTCTTCATTGGCGACTTCTCAGGCTTTATCTTTCTCTCGGTGTGAAGGTTGTTAAATTCAATTAAATTCAAGCAAGCACCTATATTTCATGCATACATAGACAAAAACACCAAATTAAGAGCTCAAAGTACTAGCGAGCTATATAGGGACTTGTTTAAACTTTATAATAATAGTTTGTACGGAAAGTCAGTCGAAAACCTTAAAAAACGGATGAATTTGAGGCTATGCAATTCTGATGAAAAGATGATTGTATATGCCTCAAAACAGACTTTCAGAAAATCTATCATAATTGATGATAATCTGATTGCTACACATCTGAATAAGGATTCGATATGTTTAGACAGGCCTAGTTATATCGGACAAACAGTTCTAGACCTGTCTAAACTTAGAATGTACGAACTACAATATAAAGAGCTAGCGAAATATCGCGATGAATTTAATTGCGAAATAAATATCGTTGCCGGCGACACTGATTCGTTTTTCCTTGAGGTTAAGAACTGAAGGCTAGACACTCTTTTGCCGGCAATCATAAGAGACAGCCTTTTAGATACATCGAATTACGACCCAGCACATCCCTTATACTCGAGGAAATTAGATTCCGTTATCGGAAAATTTAAAGATGAAAGTAAAGGTCTCGGGTATAAGGAGTGGGTTTTTTTAAGACCCAAGTGCTATAGTCTTTTAGGTACAAAAGATTCGATGAGAGCTAAGGGGGTGAAGTTGCTGGGTACAGAGATTGATCACCAGTCATATTTAGACTGTTTTGAAAATGACACTATATTTACGGTGCCTCAAACTAGGATAGGGACGCGGAACCACCAATTATTCACATTTAAAAAATAATAAAATTGCGCTTACCAATAACGACGATAAGCGTAATTGGGTGGGGAAAAATACCAGTCTCGCATTTAGGCACTATTTAGGATTTGATGTCATTGATCAAGTATCTCCAAGCTATCAAGGAACTCACAGTCCAAGCTATGTCAGCTCCTGCTCATATTTCAGTCGAGACATTGACGACGTACTTTTATCAGATTAATTTTTCAAATAAAATGTTATTTACGATTTATTAGTTATTAATTTAACAATTTGTGTTGATAATAATTTATTTAGAGTTTTTATTTATTTTAATAATTTTTATGAAAAATCGAGAGAGAAAAAGAATGGAGAAAACTTTGCAATAATAACAATTTGTGTTGATAATAATATGTTTTATTTGTTTGTTTTTTATTGTTAATAATAATTTTATTTTTGTTGTTTAGTTGTTTATTTAGTTTTATTTTACTAATAATGTGTTTTATTTGTTTTTTATTAATAAGAGTAATAATAGTAATAATAATAATAATAATAATAATAATGTGTTTTATTTGTATATAGTTTTTATTAATTATAGTAATAATATTAATAATAATAATAATAATAATAGTAATAATTATAATAATAAAAATAGTAATAATATTAATAATAATAATAAAAATAGTAATAATAATAATAATAATAATAATAATAAAAATAATAATTAAAATATATATATATATATATACTACTTATAAAAGTAAGTAGTACAATAATAAAAATAATAATATTTTTGAAAATAATAATATTTTTAAAAATAATAATATTTTATAAAATAATAATAAAATTAAATTTACAAAATATATACTACTTATAAAAGTAAGTAGATTTATTATAATTAAAAATGATTAAAAAATCCGTGACCTTGAAAAATATATGCACTTTTCAACATAGAAAAAATTTTGAAAAAAAAAAAAAATTTGAATGACCTTGACCTACTTTTAAATGACCTTGAAAATATTTGTACTTTTCAACATAGAAAAAATTTTGAAAAAATTTCGAAAAATATTCTATCTTTTTTGGTCCAGCGGTGACATAGGAAATCGTGTACTTTTAAACATAGAAAATTTTTTTCAAAATTTCGAAAAATATTCTATGTTTTGGTCCAGCGGTGACATAAGAAATCGTGTACTTTTAAACATAGAAAAAATTTTGAAAAAAAAAAAATGTGAATGACCTTGACCTACTTTTAAATGACCTTGAAAAAATTTGTACTTTTGGACTTAGCGCAAAAAAAAATTTTCCGGGGGGGGAGGGGGTATGTGGTCCAGCGGTGACATATCTATCTACTGGCATAGTATGCTTATTAGTGCATCCCTACAGATGAATGAAAATAAAAAATGTTATTTGGGGTATGGCATACTTCCAAATACATTAATAACCAAAAAAAACAGTAACACAAGATAGGCTTGGGTTATTAATGACACTTGATGTCATCAATAACCTTGGGATACGAATATTACTGATAAAAGTGAGGGTAGAAGCATTGGATGCTCACTAGCCTGCACTCTCTTACCCATAAATAACACAAATAATGGGTACGAGACCATATAGTTCCCAATAGAGCACTAGCACTTAGATGCCACTGCCTATTTAATAGAAGACAATGGGTTGATAACTTGCCATTATCATCCTATCACCAGACATACACAACCAGAGGTATGTCTGTGAAGCATCAACTAATAATGCTCAACTAGGCCAATGAACTGACATGGTCTGGAGGAGGGGATTGGCGGGAATACTGTCAATTCTTACGGAGTGTTGTGGTGATTACTGATGATCCCCACGGGGAACACAGTTGAACCACCTAAACGTAGCATCACAAAAAACAGCAGAAACTCTTATGTTTCAGCTTATCCGAAAGGATTATGCCTACTCTTAGGAGAGGATGGTAAAACCAAGCTTGGTAACACTTGCATGTGCTTCAAGCACTTCACGCGAGTGTTTGGAAAGCACATGCCAGCGCTTTGTTGCCTTGCTGGAAAACTGTCATGCAGGAAATATTTTCTTGGTTTGTTGGTTTTGGAGTCGCTTTGACTGAAAAAGGCGACAAAATTGAGCAGATTGAAGATTTGAAGCCGTTAATTGCAAATGTACGCACCATTGTCAAGTATACAACCGATGATTTTGGCAAACCCATTCCATTGATCCTGCACATAAAAACACAATGAAACAGTTTGCTTGAAATGCTTGAACGTTCTTGAAGTTAAAAAATTGCATAAAAAATTCACTAACTGATATTGAGTCAAAAATTGAGATCAGCGACTTGGAATTTGACTCTATTTCATCAGTCATCGTTAGTCTATAACCGGTGAAACTAACTGTAGAAGAGTTGTGCTGTTATGAAATTACTCGTTTTAACTTTACGAATAAAAGCAAGATATCCTTTAAACAATTATTTATTTGTCCAATTTAGTTTTTTGGAGAGAGTTCTAGTGATCCGTTAGTCAATTATTCATTATTTTTTTGGGTAAAGGCTGTTTATCCTTTAACCCGCTGCCACCTTTTGACGAACATAACTCATAATGATTTACTAATGCTTAAATAGATTTTGACGAGCTATATTCATCATGAGTTTGTAAAAGATGTTACTTAAGTTCCGAAACAAATGCGGTATTCTTCATTTATTTATGAAAAACTCGTCTAATTAGCGATATTTGCCTCTACAGCAAAAATAAAATGGTAAAGATTCTTCAATAAAAATTCCATAAAAGTATGATGGCAAGGAGTTAAGCGACTATTTATTTAATTTCTGCAAGTAGATGTAAGTAATTCAATTTATTCAAATATATCACCTTTTATTAAGATTTTGGTTGTTGGTGATAATAGAACAATTTTAAAAAATCATTAATCCATTATATATGATATTTAAACGACCAATACTGCTGGCGATGTCCTATGCACTTGGATCCCTCCTTACTGTCCCTTTTGCAAAGAACCTCTCTTTCCCTCTATCTGATCAGAGTAAGAATTTTGTTGTGCGGATTTCCACTACTTCACGAGTGTCAAAAAGATGAACCTGTAGGCCCATTACAAGGCGAATAGTATTCATTACATAATAATGTAATCAAGATAATTAATTTTTGTATGCGCACATTTTTTTTGAAAAAATATTTTGAAATTGGTGTATTTATTTTGAATTTATTTTGATGATATTTTTTGATAAATTTTTGAAATGATTTTAAATTTTTGTTACTTTAATTTTTTAACTGTATTTTATAATTTATTGTTTAATAAAAATTGAAATTTTAAATAATCATTAAATTTGAAAGTTTAATTTAATAAGAAATTTTATAATTTGAAATTATAATTTAAATTTTAAATAATAATTAAAGTAAATTTTAAGTAAAATTAGAATTTAATAAGAAATTTATAATTTTGAACACATCTTCCTCTATAATTAATATTACTAATCCTTTTCTGCTATCTATCAAATTATAAACAAATTAAATTAAATTAAATGGAATTAAGAAATTAATCAGTATATCAAAGTGTAGGGCCAATTGGGAGCGGTGAAACTTTATTTGTATGTAATTTATTGCAGTCAAACATGTTCAAATCAAAATTTAATGAAATATATTGGCATAGGGGCGCAGACGAAGAATATGGATTGACACAAAATCAGTTTTGTAAATTTAAAATGACAATAGCTAAGGGATTTGATAAAAACTGGTCGTCTAGGTTACGTCGAGGCGATGTAATAATTAAAGATGATTTTTTCCATAACTTGTTCACGAAAATCAGTAGACATTGTGGAGTTACTGTTATTTTCATAACACAAAATTTATTTCATCAAGGAGGAAGTCATTGAACTCGTAATATAAATGTTCAATAACTAGTTTTTTTTAAAAATCCGCGCGATCAAACGAATGTCGATTTCTTAGCCAGGTAAGCTTATCCAAACAATAGAAAATTTTTATTTGAATCCTTCAAAGATGCTACAAGTGTTCCCCACGGATATTTATTCTTTGACTTTACACAACAATGCATTGACGATTTGCGTATCCGAACAGATATTTTTAATGAAAAAGGTGTTACGATTTATAAACAAAATTGAAAACAATAAATCAAATCAATCATATCATTTAAACAAAGTACTTGTCAAAAACGAAATTCAACCCAAAAACGTTATCCGTAAACCCAAATCAAAAGTAAAGAAGATTCTAAAAAGAATTTAAAGAAAAAGAAGTGGATGAAATTATAAACCATAATAATTGATTGAAAATAGTAAACATGAAATTTGAACGCAGTCTTCCATGTTTCAATGCATTGGTAAACGCTCAAAATAATAAAAGAATAGCAATTTTACAAGCTTTCCCTTCATTTGTTATTGACGATTTGCTTGAAGTGATTTTAAATATAGTTCGAGGTAACGCAAATGTTAGTAAAGCTAAAAGAGTAATATTACAAAGACATAAGAGATCCCTTTTATCCTTGGTAAACACTAAAAATAGGCGTTTATTGAAAAGAATAATGTATAAACAAAATGGTGGTTCTTGGGTGCATTAATTCCAATAGTTTTATCAGCAATTAGTGCAATTTCATCCTTAAGACTTTAATAGGTTTACAACACCCTAAACCCGATAAAGTCGATTTAAATATTTTAACATCTTGTTGTAATAATGAACGAACCATTAACCAAAAATCAACTCAAAACAATATAGACAAACTGAAAAGATCCAGATGATTATGGGGGTGTAGAAAAATTAACAAAAAGAGTGATTAATTATAAAAAAGAGACTCAAAAATGGTTATCAGACCAACTAACATACAGAGTTAATAAACCAATGTTGAAAAGATTCCCAACTAGACCATACAAAATAAGAGGAATCAATGATTTGTGGCAAATGGACTTGATGGAAATGATACCTTATTCGAGAATCAACAAAGAGTACAAATATATTTTAACTTGCATTGATGTTTTCAGTAGATATGCTCGTGCTATTCCAACAAAAACTAAATCTGCTAAAGAAATGGCCATTGCAATTAAAAAATTGTTTAAAAATGGTCAACCTCGTAATTTACAAACTGATTTGAGTAAGAAATTTAATTAATTTAAATAAATTTAATTTATTTTAGGTAAAGAATTTTATAATAGCAAAGTAAAAGAAGTTATCAAAGCCAATCATTTCTCAGTATTCTCCCAATTCAAAGCTTGTTATGTGGAAAGATTTAATCAAACTTTGAGAGAAAGATTGAAAAAATACTTTGTGCATCAATGTAATAAAGCTTGGATAGATGTTTTACCGAAAATTATTTTTAGTTACAATCATTCGCCACATAAAGGATTAAATGGTCTCAGACCGGTTGACAATACAGACAAAGTTGACATTAACAACAAAGTTGGCATTAACAACAAAGACCAACTATTAAAGAAAGAAAAAATCGATAAGCCAAAATACGAGGTTGGTGATCATGTAAGAATTAGTAAAATTAGTACTTCTTTCCACACACCTACCACATTCCACAAACTTATCTTTTAGAACCTTTCACACACCTACCAACTAGAACCTTAAATTATTCTCACACACACAGC
The DNA here is from genome assembly GCA_022537955.1 of Schmidtea mediterranea. Classification (NCBI taxonomy): domain Eukaryota; kingdom Metazoa; phylum Platyhelminthes; order Tricladida; family Dugesiidae; genus Schmidtea; species Schmidtea mediterranea. Next base: position 77,658,833 of record CM039681.1, read on the forward strand.
GCTCTTCATCGCCTAACACGCTTACAACTACGTCTACGAGTAAGTCGTAGACTTAACAAAATCACTCACTAGTACCATTCATATTATTATAATACTTCTTACTTCATATAAACGTAAGAGTTTCGTTTACCTCTTTGATTTATGTTACTTGCATGTGATATTTAAAAAATTTTAATTACATCAAATTTACAATTGTTAATTATATTATTACATAAAAAATTATAAAATAATTATTAAACAAAATAAATTAAAATCAAACTCGTCTTAAATAATAATTTGGATATTAGTATGAGTAATTTTATATTATACAGTGTTAAAAGAAATTAATCAACGGTAAATATTGAGTAGAAATAATCATTTAATGTTAGATTTTACATGAAAATTATCAGTAATATATCATTTTAAAGAGATAAATTAAGGCTAAATATTGAGTTTGTGCCAATAAATGTAGAGTTTTACGTGAAATTATCAGTAATATATCAATTTTAAGGGATAAATTATGGCTTAATATTGAGTATGTGCAGATAAACGTAGAGCTTTAAGTAAAATTATCAGTAGTATATCAATTTTAAGTGGGAAATTATGGCTAAATATTATGTATGAACGGAGAAAAGTAAGCGTTTTTATGAAATTATCAGTAATTTACCAAATAAAGGTGAAACGTTTAATAATTGGTTATGATTGAGGAGTCTTAATCAAATATTTGTTGGGATATCAGCGCTCATCAATCAGGGTATTACTATTGCGTGTAAGAGAAATTCATTAAAGATCCTTACTGTATTTTAATAAATCTAGCTATTGCAGGATTTATGTAAACAAATTTCAATGTGGTAATTCATTAAATTATAATCATTATAACTTTAGGGGTTAAATCCAATGTAAAGTATGTGTAGAGAAATCAATAATTTAGCTTTATATGTGGAATTATTGTCAGTAAATTGTAACTTATTAATGCAATCTTTACTGGTAACATGATAGTAATTATAGTTTATATGTGAATAAAAGATGAATTCCAGCATTGAGTATATTTATCCTTTTTTGTCGATGATTTTAAGTATTTTGATGTCTATTGCAACTATGATAGAAATTCATTAAAATTTTATCGAAGATTATAAGGTGGTTGGATATTCAGTTGTACATTAAAATATATTAATTTTTATCAATATGCTAACAAATATTGTTTTTCTTATTCTGTTAAATTTATTTTGTATTGAAGAAAAGTGTGTGTAGTTCAATAAATTGTTAAACTTTTAATAGGGATAATTAGTATATTTTTATAGAGGCAAATTCTTATTGTATGGTAACCATAAATTACGACATTTGATAATCAATTTAACCAATATTTGTTGTACATGAAAATCACTAGTCGATCTATTTGAAAAGGTTTTGCTTGAATCATTATAATTACAACTTTATATGTAAAGATTTGGAAACATTGTTGAAGTAATCTTTATAAGGAAACTTTAGAGTAATGAATTATGTTATTTGTAGCGTTTTACAATGCATATAATTAGATTCGGATAAGTTTTAAATGAAATAAGTTAATTATCGGTGATTATCAACAAGTTCAACATTATAATAATTTTAAAAGACTTCTGCTTTGTTGATTTATTTAAAAAGATTAATGAAATTATGTTCGATTGATTAGTATGATTTCCTATATACTAATCAATGCGGTACCAATAATATTTAGAAAATAATTTGAAGTGATAAAGTACTTTTTTAGAACATTAAAATTTGAATTTGGATTAATTTGAGTCGTTGTCATTAGTAATATATAAAATTAATAAATTAAAATCAAGTATTCTATAATTTCAGTTTCAAATTATTATTTTCATGAAAAACTGTAATTATTTTAATTGATAAATTTATTTGTATTTTCAACAACCGGTTTTAGTTAAATAATAAGTTTATTGAAAAATAGTTTGTACGTTTTCAAATTATTTTCAAGAAAAATTACAATAAATATATTGATAAATCTATTCAACTTTTCATCTATTTTTAGTTTAATAATAGTTTTATTGAAAAATAGTTTGTATGTTTTAAAATTATTTTCAAGAAAATGTAATAATTTTAATATATATTGATAAATTTATTAGTATTTTGAACATGAGTTTAGCGATTAAATTTATCGAAAAATAGTGTCGTTGTCAATAGCAATATGTAAATAGTAACAGCCAATCAAAATCAAGTATTTGGTTCTTATTTTTTTTCAAAATTAATTTCAAGAAAAGTTATTGAAATATGATTTTTCTGTTGTTTCAAGAATAACTTTCTATTGAAAAATAAGTTCAGTCAATAATATTTCAATTAATATTTCTAAGTTATAATTGCATTTAATCAATCAATAATTTTACGAGTTTATTTACATCGACGATTAACAAATTTATATACTTTTTAATCTAATTATTTTGATAACTTCAATAGAGATTTTCAATTTAATATTCTTAAATTAAAATATAATAAATTTATTCATATTTTCAAACCATTAAAATCTTTAACAGGTACTTAAAATCGTCAACAATTTTTAGATATATGCATGTTTTTTACCAATTAAGCTACTACTCTTCATTAAAGACATGTGTTATAATATACTTGGTATTTAGTAATTATTGGTATACATAATGTTATAATAGTTCAAACTTTTAATTAAATAGGGTTAAAATTATTACCTCTTTCATCATTTACTTAAATTGTTTCTTCTTTCATTATTTAGGGTTAAAATCATTACCTCTTTTATCCTTTGGAGTTAAAATTATTACCTATTTCTTCGCATAGGGTTAAAATTCTTAACCTTTTATATAACATTATAACAAATCACGTAATAGTTTATTCATAAATTTATCGAAAAGTATTATAATATACCTAGTTTGATTCATAAATTATTGAAATATTTAATAAGTATCACACAAGACCTGATGAACTTTTAATGCTATTAAATCAATGTTTCGTTAGATAAAGCTTTATTGTCCGAAATTATCGGTTAATTAGCAAGTTGTTAATGAATGTAAATCTAATTTTACACGTTTTGGTATAAACACTAAAAATGATGAGTTTTAATTAGTATTTAGATATTTTCAAAGCTCTTATTAAAAACAAAAGTTTATTTAGATATCATTAGTATCCACTTGACTGATATTGACGATGTTTACCAAATACGTGTTTGTAACAAATTTACGTTTGAAAAATTTTTGTCTTTTTATTGTTGTGAAAGTTAAATTATTATTATTAATAGTATTAGTATTACCATAATTGTGTGAATTTTGTTAGCTTTAATTAATCCAGTATGCGTGAATTTTTAAAAACTATTAATATAAAACTCATGGATTGATTATTCTTTATCTATTTATATAGTGAGTCCAGTGACTTTTATTTGTAAACCCAGTTACTTATTTTCATAAAAACACTAATCTATAATAGTTGTTACATCGAATTTAGTTGATGGTATCACTAATAATTTATAGAGTCGCATGAACTTGTAAATTAGTATTTTAAAATCCTAACTTGGTGAATTATTATCAAAATATTGAATTTTTAATAGAAACAGTATATTTGCTATAACTTTATAGAATTTGGTCAAGTTTTTACATGTAAATAATCCTACGATTGGTTATTTTCATAAACTTTATCAATCTAATGTTTAAATTCTATCTTGAATGAGTTATTTTCAAAATTCTTACATCAGTGGTGTCGGTAATAATTCGTTGAGTCAGGTGTTCAAATCCTATCGTGGGGGAATTATTTTTTATTTTCAAAATTAAATTTCTTAATAGAATATATCTCAGTATGTTTTATTTGCTGTAAATTTCAAATTTTATAGAAATTGGTAAAGTGAATCTTGTATAATTTAGTTTTTTACATTTAGTTAAGTTGAAATTTTTGTGAATTATTTTCTTAAAATATTGAATTTTGAAACTTAAATTTTCATGAAAATATCTTTTGACACAAATTTAGTAAAATCTTTGGGATTAAAATTTTCAACCTTTACAGAAAAAAATATAGTAGGCACTAAAATTCCGAAATTATTACATCATCAACAAATGTTCATTTATTCAAATATTATTGAGCCAATAAATGTTGGTGATGTTAGAGTTCCACTATTAAAATTTATTTGGATTAAAACATACGATCAAAGAGAAATTGTTCAATTAGAAATGAAGAATCCAATGTACTTTCCAGTATCGTATTCAACTATAAACATCATTGAAATTAATATTCGAGATGATAGTGGGAAATTAATTAAATTTATCAAAGATATCAAAACACATTTATCGTTACATTTTAGAAAAATAAATGAATAAAATTGATTTTTACTTGAATTTGCCCAGTAACAGTTGTCCATTTACATTTCCAAATAATGAAGCTGGAAAGTTTAATGTTGAATTTCCAAATAATATTTACTTGGATGGGGATTGAGAAGTTGCTTTAACTGAATTCACTTTTGTGTACAATAATTTTCCATTTTATAACAGCTCTCATATTAAATATATTAAGAGTACATTACATAATAGTTATGAATATTTTTATTATATTGAAAGAAACTATACAATTAATCACAACTCTACATTTTATCTGATATATATTGACAATAAAATTTTAAATATTTTCCATTCAAAGTAACATTTGATAGTATTGAAGAAACTAACTGCTTGGGATTTAATAAAAAAGAAGTAAATTTTAATGATGAGTTTAATCTGATACGTATACCAAATAAGAAAACAAAATTTGATACAATACGATTAACTATAACTTATTATTATGATGTAGAGTATACTGAGACATTTAAAGAAAATTTATTCATTACAGAATTTTCACAAGTCAATGATCAGTTTATGACATTTTATCCCCATCCATTCAAATCTTGTGAAATTAAACATTGGAAGATGATATCAGTAATGCTAAATTTAGTAACTTTTGGCTCTTAGTTTGTGATTAAGTTAGGAATCATATAATGAAAAGGTCATTGTTGGATTCAGTTTACCGAATTTAATGCAAAGAAATCTACAAATAATGATTTATACAAATATTATTGAACCGGTTATTGTGAGTGAATTAAGTGTTCCTCTTCTAAAGTGTATTTGGACAGAAAAACATAAAAATGACGATCTTTTTCAAATCATTGAGAAAAATCCAGAAATCAATAGAAATCAATATTCGTGACGATAATGGAAAATATATATTTGGTAAACAAGATAAAACTTACTTGACATTACATTTCGGTAAAATAAATGAGTAATCCAGACATTGTAAACTTTTATAGCACCCATCAAAATGGTGGGGATTTACCGTATTTGTATATAAACAGTACGGATCTGGTTGGTTAAAAACAATTGGACGATTTGCTCTACCTATTCTTAAACGTATTTGAAATTTTGGTATGAAAACTGTTAATGACGAAATAAATAATAATTCTCAAATCTTGCCTGCTTTAAAATCCAATGCAATATCTGAAATTAAAGATTCTATACCTGCTGTAATTCAACACTTGCCATCTGTTATTAATAAAGTATCCGATGTATTTAATAAAGAACTAAAAGGAGGAAAAAATTAAACGTCGAAAAATGATCAAGAAACATATAAACAAAAGAATGAAAGGATACGGAACTATATTCTAGTCCTGATTAGCGCAAAATCTGAATTATATATCTTTGATAGATAATCTCCTCAAGATGTAATTGAAAATGGTTTTTTTGAAGATATTTATCCGGTGAATTCAATTACAGTTCCAGGAAACACTTCTATTCAATTTTAAATCAACACCTCTCAAACCGAATACTTATTTTTGAATCATACATTACTCTACATTCAAATGAAAGTTGTAAATAGTAACCGGGAAAATTTATCTAATGAATCCGATGTTACTGCAAACAATTTCATTTTCCAAACTCTGTTTAAGGATGTTGAAGTAATTTTTAATTCTACCAAGATTGAAGGAAGTAATGATGTATTCACAATCAAGGCAATGATTGAAACTATTATTAATTACAATCACGATACAAAACATACTTGTTTAGGTGGAATGGGTTATGATGAAAATGACTCAAAAAGAAAAATTTGTATTTCAAAATCAAAACCAATCAGTGTTTGTTCCACTCTTCAATTAGATTTCTTTGATCAAGCAAAATATATATTACCTGGTGTTAGTGTTCAAAATAAATTGACAAGATCCCATAGTGAAAGAAGTTTAACATGTACAAAACTTATTCCACAAATAATATTATTAGATGCAAAATTGGGCTTGCTACTAGAAATGCAATTTTTCAAATAAAAAGCAAGGAAGTTGTTCAATTTGCATTGCGAATGGGTTATTCTTCATTTGTAAGATACAAATATTTGGTGATAGATGACTACCAAATTTTATTCTTGTTGCTTTCCAAGGGAATAAAAGATATGGAGGATCATATTTGAAAGCATTTTCAATATTTGATCAGTTTAATGTCAAGTCTTTAACATTAAGTAAAGGAAATGATTATCGCTAAAAGTATGGTCAAGATTTTGCCAATGATAATTATTGTTCTAGTTATATGCAAAGTATTGTTAAGAATATGGGTTTTCTTAATAAAAATATGAATTGTGGTATTACCATGTCAGACTTTAAAAATAAATATCTCTTTTTTTACATTTGTATTGGCTCCAGATTTCGATCTTAATCAAAGTCAGTTACCTCAAAGCAGAAATTTACGATTGGATATAAAATTTGAAAATCCATTAACTGAATCTGTTTCAGTACTTGTATACAGCGTTTTTGAAAAAGAGATTCAAATCACATCAAGCCGTACAGTACTAGTTTGAACAAATCTTACATGTTTGACAAACATAACATCTCCAGTTTGAACAAACATTTAACTATAAACCTAAGTATTATTAGTTATAGTAAAAAATGAAGTAAGTAATTTAATTAATTATTTAATTTAATTAATTTTAGTTCTATTCAGATACAAACTATTGGTAGAAAACTAATCTGGGAAAATTTCATTGGTGTTTTCCCCTTGGACAAAATCCCATATATCAATATCAACAAAGCTTTGATTGTAAATACTCAATCATCTAATCTTGGTGGAGAACATTGGCTCGCAATTTATGTGAAACCGGATAAAATAAATGTATTTGATCCAATGGGTTCTAGATATCGGATCTATGGAATTATGGGACGGAGCAGTGGAAGTGGTGAAAGATATCGGATTTATGGATTCATGGGACGGAGCTGTGAAAGCGGTGGAAGTTGACGAAGCGGACGAAGAGGACTAAATGTTGGAAAACGTATGGAAAAGTGAAAATATTGTACGAATAGATGGAAATGTACCAATAATTCAAAGTGATTTACAAGGGACACACTAAATACTTAGTATTGATACTACCGACTTGAACATTAAGGAAATTATTTTTGAAATAGAATTTATTAATAAGTTAAGAGAAATAATAGAAGGACTAGGATATGTAAAAATTCAATTCGGAATTGAAATTGAATTCGAGAAGGACGAAAAGATAAAATTAAATAACATTAGTAACAGCGCAAGACCACTTATCCAATCATTTTTTGACGAAGGAATACAAAAGTTAAAGGAAAAAATATCTTCAATAACTGAATCAGGGAGTAGTTGGGTTATTAGAAGAATAACTGTAACAAAAATAAGTAATATAATTATAAAATGTGAAGGCAACCTATGAAACAGTTAACTGAGTTACAAGAGAATCAATTTGCCAATTGTCCACAATGTTATCTTTGTTTGAAAGGCATTGCTGATCCAGCGAGAGATCATGACCACTTTACTGGGGAATACATGGGTGCTGTTTGCATCTCAATAACAACCGAAAATTTTATTTCGTTAATAGCCAACTTAGGAAAAATAAGTGTGAGATTTATTGGATCATATCAATTTGTAAACGACTCTTTGGCAAAAGTAGTGAAAACCTTGTCTACTTTACCACTAACGCGATCTCCTTTTACCGAAACTATAGATGATGAAAAAAGGATCTTTCCTTACAACTTTGCCACTAGTTACCACCGATTTGGAAAGGAGTAACTGAAGCTGAATATGAAAAAGCTCGGATAATTTGGGATAAAACAAATTATAGGACTTTACTTGATTGCATGAAAGTTTATTGGAAACTAGATTGTTTTATTTTGGCTGACTTTTTTCAACAATTCGGGGCTAAATCGATATCACACAATATGTTAGAGCCTTTGAATTATTTCAGTATTCCTGGAATGTTGTCCATATTCTGTAGGCTGAACTAAAAAGAGCTTATTATAAGCAGATTTGTGAAGATTTAAATTAAATAAATTTTGAAATATTTGATCTTTTTACGAGTTTATTTTTATGTGTTTATTTGTTGAGTATCAATTTTTATTAAGTATTTACTAGGTTGTATTAATGTAGATATCATGCATCTTTTTATTTGATTATTATTGAAATTATTATTATTATTATTATTATTATTATTATCATTATTATTATTATTATTAAGGACTACTCAAAAATTCAATGTAATAAAATTCATTGTAAAAAATTTTGAAAAAACTCATTAAAATTTCATTGTTACCAACATGTATAAAAAATTCTTCAAATTTCATCTTTAAAAAAATAAAAAAATTTATAGATAAAACTATATTAAAAAATTTTATTTAAAAATATTATCATGTAATTTGGTCGACTTGAAATTACTTTCAAAATTTTCAAGTTTAACTTATGTAATCTAACTGCTGACCATCTATTTCCTTTTAAAATTTTTTTACTTTATGTACTTTAATGTACTTAATGTACTTTAATTTACTCTAGATCCTTTTATTTACTTTAGTTTACCTTAATTTACTTTAATATACTCTAATGTACTCTTATATGATTTAATTTACTTTAGACCCTTTTACTTACCTTAATTTACTTTAGTTATTTAAATTTAGTTTTATCTAGAACCTAAATTTGTCTATGAAAATTGTGTGACCAAATATTACAAGTGTTTTTTAACAAGCCAAAAATAAATTCAAAAAAAGATGCTCCAAAAAACTCAAAAAAAATTTCAAGAAAATTTACGTAATTTAGATTAATTACGTCGTTATGTAATTTTATCCGTCTCGAACCCCACCCTCCCCCTTTTTATTATGCTGTGAGGGCAGCGCTTTTCTACTTTTCTGTTATGGCGACCCAGTTTACCAACTTAAATATTCTCTCGCACCCCTTTTATTGATTTTACAAACAAAGAGTGAAATCAAAAGACAATTTAATAAGAAATCGATTTTTGAATTTAGGGCTAGTTTGGATGACGAGTTTGCGACATTAAAACGAAGAGCTTTCCAAATAACTTTACATTTTTTCAACCTCTTATCTTTGCGAAACCGGATTTTCTGCGGTGGCTTCGTTGAAAACAAACTACAGATCACAGCTAAATATAGAAAAAGAACTAAGGGTATCCATAACTGGTATTACTCCTTCATTTCTAAAACTTTGCGATGAGAAAAAGTTCTAGGAAGTCATTAATTAATAACATAACATATTTAACTAATATTTGTTTCATACTAATAAAATTAAAAAAAAAATATAATAAATTATTTATTGGAAATATGAAATTATAAAATGTATTCTTATTTTAAATATATATATATATATATATATATATATATATATAAATTTTTTAATTATAAAATTTTTTTATTTAATCTACTAACTTTAATTTAATTTTACAAAGCTAAAACGCATATATTTATAAATACAAATAATTTAAATTAATAAATTATAAAATTTTATTATTTGTCATAAATTTAAAAGTGAGATATTATAAAAATTTGTTATTTTAAATAAAATGTTATACTTATTAATTATATTATTTTATTATGACCTTTTCCCAATAAATAATTTGGCAGCTTACTAAACGAGATGGATTCCATAGTAGTGGGATGTGTCACATCAAGCACACCCCCCTGGTGAGAGAAAATTTTTCTAAGTCCAAAAGTACAAATTTTTTCTGAGACAAAGACACTGACTCACTCAAGGTCATTTAAACAAAGACCATGACTCTTTCAAGGTCATTGGATGACTCATCATAATTTCTCAAGGTCATTCGAAAGTAGGTCAAAGCTATTCAAATTTTTTCACGGTCATAGTATTTTTAAACATTTTTTAATTTTGATTTACTACTTATTTTTTATAAGTAGTGTTTTAATTATTAATATATATATATATTTTTAAAATTTTATTCTATTACTTATTTTTATCAGTAATGTTTTTTAATATTTATTATTATTATTAATATTATTATTATTGTTATTATGTTTATTATTATTAATACAAGTTTTTTTATTTATTATTAATATTATTATTTTTTTAAAATTTTTATTACAAGTTTTATTTATTTATATTATTATTATTGTTACAAGTTTTAGTTATTATTTTTAAAAAATTTTTATTACAAGTTATATTTATTAATATTATTAATGTTATAAATTTTTCTATTAAAAGATATTATTAAAAGTTTTTAGTTTTAATTTTTATTATTATTACAAGTTTTAGTTATTATTGTTACAAATTTTTCTATTCAAAGTTTTTATAAAAAGTTTTTTATTTTTTATTGTTAATAATATTAATATTTTTATTATTATTAGTGTTATAATTACACGTTTATATTAATAATATTTTCAATATTATTATTATTATTAAAATTATTATTACAAGTTTTAGTTATTATTGTTATTATTAATATTATTTTTAAAAATTTTTATTACGAGTTTTATAAATCAGATAATATATATATATATATATATATATATAAAATATCTAATAATAAATCAATACATATAATATCTGCATGCTCACTGCAAACTATTATATTAAAAAATAAATCTAAAAATATTAATATTATTAACTACAGCAAATAAATGTAAAAACATGAAAATAGCAAAGACAAATTTTCACAATTTTTATTTTTACATACAAATTTGATCAATAAACATCGATTATATTGTCAAATATTTCTGCAAATTGTTCATCGAGAATTGCAAGATCGGCTTCAGGCATTACTATATTACCGCCAACATATAGGACATCAACCCCTCTATAATGACCATATGCAAAACTCGAGTTTTTCCTTACCCAAGCTCTCTTATTGTCATGATTATTTAATGCTATTTTAGAATTTTTAAAAGTAAACAGCTGGTGATTTCGGGTCCCTATCCTAGTTTGAGGTACCGACATAATAGTATTGTTATTATAACAATGCAAATATGATTGTTGTTTAATGTCGGTACCAGGTAATTTTAAACCCTTAGGTCGCATTGTTGAATTATTTCCTAGCAAGCTATATCATTTAGGCCGCAAGAAAACCCACTTGCTATATCTTAAACCTTTACTCTCATCCTTGAACTTGCCTATAACCGAGTCAAGTCGTCTAGAATATAAAGGATGAGAAGGATCATAATTTGATGTGTCTAATAGGTCATCCGAAATCATCGCTTTTAATAAAATTTCTAATTTTAAATTTTTTATCTCCAAAAAGAAGCTGTCTGTATCACCCGCTACTAGATTTATATCACAATTATAAATATAAACATACTGTAACTGATACATCCGTAGTTTGGATAAATCTAGAACTGATTGACCGATATAACTAGGTCTATCCAAACATATTGAGTCCTTATTAAGATGAGAGGCAAAAAGATCATCTGTAATTTCTATTGTTTTTCTAAATGCCGGTTTTGACGAATATGTAATTAACTTTTCATACCCTCTTAAATTATGAAAAACTATAGGTAGCTACATTTCATTTTCGGCAAGCTGCCCTTAGATAATTACCAGTAAAATGGCAATGATCTCTAACCGGATGTACAATCGGTTTTTTACATAAATAACAGGTTCGTCAAGATTTAAACTGTCGAACCTCACTGAAAGACATAGGCCCTATCAATTTATCACCTTCCGAATCATAGTACGGAATAACAATTTCTGTTGCAATTTCCTCAATTTTCTTAAGAAAATCAGGAATGCAATCAAGTCCGTAAAAGTAATAATATGATTTTGTGTTAGTGTAATTATTAATTAATAAAAGGCCTGCTGCAATAGGCATATGCATTTGATGATGTCTATCATCAGGAGGTAAAACCGATTCAAAATCGGCATAAATCACAAAATGTGGGGTGATATGTTTTGAATAATTTAGGAATTCTAAATTTTTATTTTCGGGGAGCGTGTATAGGGTTGTGCCAGTCTGATTCTTTGAGCATAATGCAATATGTGTATAGAATGCATTATCTAATTTAAACCCACTAAGGCAATGTGGACACCAACGGCATCTAATTTGAATGTTACAGTCAGGGGTTTGATGGCAATTCATTAACCAGTTGATATTGGTCACTGCGGTAAAATGATATCTATCCTTATTTTCAAGCAATAATAAATAAATAGGTTTTCCGTCAGTGACTTTGGTTCTATGTATCAAACTTAAATGAGGATGGTGAAAGACATAATTATCTGGAACCTCATCAATTATAATAGTTGGTGTGTACGAAAACACATTTATTGCTAATTTTAAAGTCGAATCTTTCTTTTCAAACTTTGGGATATTTATTAATTTCATGGGACAATCCGTGAACTCATCGTATTCTAAATCGTCTAAAAACTCTGTATATTTAGAGACTCTTTGAGGTTTTTCACCAATTATATCTTTTGTTAATAAATAAAGAATAGAGTAAAGGAAGCACTTGTCGTCATTGTTTTTTATATTTACTATAGCTCCTTTATTTTTTAATGCAGAAGGGCTTTTAATATATTTATGTCCAGACAGACGATTAATAGGAGCATATATAGTTAAAATAAAGTGAATTTCTATAATATTAATAACACGCCATCCACTGCCTAAATGGGTGAATTGTTATATTTTTTCATTAAACTTATTAACCCCTTCGCTTAAAAAGTTATCCGAAAATGTCTCCGCATTATTTGAAAAATAATTGTCACGGATCTCACCATCTTTTCCAAATTTAATTAATATAGCGAATTGAATTTTAACGCTCTCCATTTTATTTATTTCTAAAATTAATTTATAACTGATTCGCTCAGTTAAAGTTATTTTAATTAGTTGTGCGTTAGATATATCAAAACTTAAAGTTTTGATAGCGCCATTTAAATTTACCGAAATGTTCGGCTCATTCGCTAATACAGAACCTCCGAATTGTATAATATCATTATTTATAATATTTTCATTATTTATATCTGGTATAGTATTTACATTATTTATAATAGGTATAATATCATTACTTATAATATTTTCATTATTTATAGTAGGTATAGTATTTTCATTATTTATAATAGGTATATTATTTATAATATTTTCATTATTTACATTATTTATAATATTAGAGTCATCATCATCACTGATTTCAATGACTTCTTTTTTTAATTATTTTATTAGGGATATTAATTTTAATATGTGCAGCAGGTATTTTATTCTTTTTATTTGATGCAGTTTTATTTTGTAGTATATTCAAAATATCTATGTTATTTTTATTAATTTTCTTAAACAGTTTAATTTTATTAGACTTAAAAGAATTTAAATGAACCGCATGTTCCATATAAAATTCTTAATATTTAATGCTCTGGGATGTTTTGCATATGGCGCAGATAAAAAAGTCGATGCCATTAAATTTATGGCAGTAATATTTTTTCATTTCTTTATGACAACTTTCGTTTATGTTGCAATGATGAGATGCAATATCTTGGATAAAAAGGGCCTAATAAAAAAGAAAAATAAATAATGTACAAAACCTATATAAAGTATCTAATAATTCTAACTATTAAATAAAACATATATAAAATATCTAATAATATTTGCATGCTCACTGCAAACTATTAAACAAAATCTATATAAAATATCTAATAATATTTGCATGCTCACTGCAAACTATTAAATAATTTCTTTATAAAGTATCTATTAAAATAATTCCTATATAATTCAATAACAATTACTGTAAAATCTATAATAAAAATGCCTATATAATTCAAAAACTATTATGACAATATATTTGTTTCTTTATGATTTTTAACTTATTATGGTAATATCTGTTTGAGTAATAATAGTTGTTTCATTTTTAATTTATTATAAATTAATGATATTTGAAGTATAATTATTATAATAATACTTTAAATTTCATCAGTTTAAAATAAAAATATATTTATCATAAAACTTATAGATTGAAAAATAAATAGAACCTTATTATAAATTATTGATATTTGATGTATTATTTTAATAATACTGCAAATATCATTAACTTAATTTCTATAAATAAATAAAAATAAATAAAAAACTAACATTTATCACCTGATTCCGACGAATTATCATCCTCTATAGAAAAGAGGTCCTACATATCTTTCCCAGATACGGGGGCATCATCAGGAACGTTGACATCATCAGGAAAATTGGCATCCAAATCAACTAAACCGTTTTTTAAATATATAGAAAAAATAAAATTAAAATTTACCATCATCTTCGATAATCATAACATCATCATTTTCATCTTCGATAATGATAACTTCGGTATCTTCAATAACAATAAAGTCATTTTCTAAAATAATTTATAAATAAATCACAAATAAAATTAAAATTTACCTATATCATCATCTGCAATAATCATAACATCATCATCTTCGATAATCATAACATCATCATTTTCAAGATCTAACTGATCTTGCAATTCAGTTAATCTTAACCAGTCTAAAATATAAATAATAAAATAAAAAATAAAATTAAAAAAATAATTTACCCGTCTCATTCAGGAGAAGACTTCTTAAAACATTAGTTTTATTATTTTGCATTTCGCGCTAGTAAATTTTTGAAATAATTGTGAAAAATATGGAATTTGTCAATGTTTATAAAGACAATCTATTTTTCAGGATTTAGCCAATCACATTTTAGCAATACACACATATAAGTGAGAGATTTTTATGCATGCAGCCAATACTGTGTAAGTATTTTTTCTTTGTAAAACACATGCAGTCTATACCGTGTAGGCATGCGTTCTTTGTAAATCACATACAAACAAAAGTATGTATGTGTTTTCTTTGTAAATTACATACAGACTATCACGCACTTATCATGCATTGTCTTTGTGATCACGCATTAGCTAATCTTTAATTAATTATTCACATAATAATAATATTAATAAAAATAATAATAATAATAATAATAATAAAAATAATAAAATATAGCAATAAAACATAACAATAAAATAATTCTGATCTCAATGAAAAAGTATAAGTTAGTTTAAATATCCATTATTTTAAATTAATTGCAGAAGTCTGGTAGAATGCCGTGAACATGGTAATACCATATTTTAGCTGAGTGCAGGATATTGCTCATTGCAAATTCTTTTAGCAGACCTTCTGTTTGAAGTGGTTCAATGCCAAGTTTACAAATCAGATCATAAGTTGATGGAGGAATCGACCCTAATGCACCAATAATACAAGTGTAAAGCTCTACCTGATAATCAGGTTTGACTACCTGTAATTCACTCTGAAGCAAGCTATATTTCTCAATATTTGCCTTATCAGGCAACTCAAAATGTGAAACAGAATCCATTGGACACTTAATATCAATCATGAATATTCTTTTTCTTTCAGTATCAGTTATTATAAGATCGACGCGTTGTTTAGAATTCTGGACAAGAGAACAAAAATGATCAACCACGACAATAAAATTACGATTTTTTAGATTATTCGGTATTATTTTTAGGCAGTCATTGTGTCTCTCTAATGTCAGTATTTGGTGAATCTTACATGACTGTAAAGCATGAGACATAGTTTCATCCTCTTTCTCACATCCGCACCCATCCGCACCCATCCGCACCCATCCGCACCCATAAATCGAAGACTTAGCAAAATCACTTACTACTACTATTCAAAATTTTACTAAATATAACAAGTTTGTTTCACAGTGAAAAGAATATGCTCAACATGAAGCATGCAATTCATACTGCAATCGTAGTAGAGAAGGATGAATTCAAATGTAAGTTATCAAGTATTTGATCAATCAGTCTCTTCTGCAATTGGGGTCTTCTGAATTTTCTTTTGCTTGATCTGATATGAGGATTCATCGGCGTCGTCATCCGGCATTGCAAATTTAAATTATGCAGTAATAAATACTACGAACTAAGCTCTGATTTGATTTTCTAAGTTTTCTAAATTCAATTACGACTTTTACAAAGGCAAAAGTCAGGTTAATAATATTGAATTTAAAGATAAATTACGAATGTAGTCTGAATCATTTCAAACAAATAAAATAATTCTGATCTCAATAAAAAAGTTTAGGTTAGTTTAAATATCCATTATTTTAAATTAATTGCAGAAGTCTGGTAGAATGCCGTGAACATGGTAATACCATATTTTAGCTGAGTGCAGGATATTGCTTATTGAACATTCTTTTAGCAGACCTTCTGTTTGAAGTGGTTCAATGCCAAGTTTACAAATCAGAACTTAAGTTGATGGAGGAATCGACCCTAATGCACCAATAAGAACAAGTGTAAAGCTCTACTTGATAATCAGGTTTGGCTACCTGTAATTCAGTCTGAAGCAAGCTATATTTCTCAATATTTGCTTTATCAGTTACCTCAAAATGTGAAAAAGAATCCATTGGACACTTAATATCAATCATGAATATTCTTTTTCTTTCAGTATCAGTTATTATAAGATCGACGCGTTGTTTAGAATTCAGGACAAGAGAACAAGAATGATCAACCACGACAATAAAATTACGATTTTTTAGATTATTCGTTATTATTTTTAGGCAGTCATTGTGTCTCTTTAATGTCAGTATTTGGTGAATCTTACATGACTGTAAAGCATGAGACATAGTTTCATCCTCTTTCTCACATCGCACCCATCCGCACCCATCCGCACCCATCCATCGAAGACTTAGCAAAATCACTTACTACTACTATTCAAAATTTTATTAAATATAAAAAGTTTGTTTCACAGTGAAAAGAATATGCTTAAAATGAAGCATGCAATTCATACTGCAATCGTATTAGAGAAGGATGAATTCAAATGTAAGTTATCAAGTATTTGTTCAATCAGTCTCTTCTGCAATTGAGGTCTTCTGAATTTTCTTTTGCTTGATCTGATATGAGGATTCATCGGCGTCGTCATCCGGCATTGCAAATTTAAATTATGCAGTAATAAATACTACGAACTAAGCTCTGATTTGATTTTCTAAGTTTTCTAAATTCAATTACAACTTTTACAAAGGCAATAGTCAGGTTAATAATATTGAATTTAAAGATAAATTACGAATGTAGTCTGAATCATTTCAAACAAATGAAATAATTCTGATCTCAATGAAAAAGTTTAAGTTAGTTTAAATATCCATTATTTTAAATTAATTGCAGAAGTGTGGTAGAATGCCGTGAACATGGTAATACCATATTTTAGCTGAGTGCAGGATATTGCTCATTGCACATTCTTTTAGCAGATCTTCTGTTTGAAGTGGTTCAATGCCAAGTTTACAAATCAGATCATAAGTTGATGGAGGAATCGACCCTAATGCACCAATGAGAACAAGTGTAAAGCTCTACCTGATAATCAGGTTTGGCAACCTGTAATTCACTCTCAAGCAATCTATATTTCTCAATATTTGCCTTATCAGTCAACTCAAAATGTGAAACAGAATCCATTGGACACTTTATATCAATCATTAATATTCTTTTTCTTTCAGTATCAGTTATTATAAGATCGACGCGTTGTCTAGAATTCAGGACAAGAGAACAAGAATGATCAACCACGACAATAAAATTACGATTTTTTAGATTATTCGTTATTATTTTTAGGCAGTCATTGTGTCTCTCTAATGTCAGTATTTGGTGAATCTTACATGACTGTAAAGCATGAGACATAGTTTCATCCTCTTTCTCACATCGCACCCATCCGCACCCATCCGCACCCATCCATCGAAGACTTAGCAAAATCAGTTACTACTACTATTCAAAATTTTATTAAATATAACAAGTTTGTTTCACAGTGAAAAGCATATGCTCAACATGAAGCATGCAATTCATACTGCAATCGTAGTAGAGAAGGATGAATTCAAATGTAAGTTATCAAGTATTTGATCAATCAGTCTCTTCTGCAATTGGGGTCTTCTGAATTTTCTTTTGCTTGATCTGATATGAGGCTTCATCGTCGTCGTCATCTGTCATTGCAAATTTAAATTATGCAGTAATAAATACTACGAACTAAGCTCTGATTTGATTTTCTAAGTTTTCTGAAATCAATTACGACTTTAACAAAGGCAAAAGTCAGGTAATAATATTGAATTTAAAGATAAATTACGAATGTAGTCTGAATCATTTCAAACAAATGAAATAATTCTGATCTCAATGAAAAAGTTTAACTTAGTTTAAATATCCATTATTTTAAATTAATTGCAGAAGTCTGGTAGAATGCTGTGAACATGGTAATACCATATTTTAGCTGAGTGCAGGATATTGCTCATTGTACATTCTTTTAGCAGACCTTCTGTTTGAAGTGGTTCAATGCCAAGTTGACAAATCAGATAATTAGTTGATGGAGGAATCGACCCTAATGCACCAATAAGAACAAGTGTAAAGCTCTACTTGATAATCAGGTTTGGCAACCTGTAATTCACTCTGAAGCAATCTATATTTCTCAATATTTGCCTTATCAGTCAACTCAAAATGTGAAACAGAATCCATTGGACACTTAATATCAATCATGAATATTCTTTTTCTTTCAGTATCAGTTATTATAAGATCGACGCGTTGTTTAGAATTCAGGACAAGAGAACAAGAATGATAAACCACGACAATAAAATTACGATTTTTTAGATTATTCGTTATTATTTTTAGGCAGTCATTGTGTCTCTCTAATGTCAGTATTTGGTGAATCTTACATGACTGTATAGCATGAGACATAGTTTCATCCTCTTTCACACATCCGCACTCATCCGCATCCATCCGCACCCATCCATCGAAGACTTAGCAAAATCAGTTACTACTACTATTCAAAATTTTATTAAATATAACAAGTTTGTTTCACAGTGAAAAGCATATGCTCAACATGAAGCATGCAATTCATACTGCAATCGTAGTAGAGAAGGATGAATTCAAATGTAAGTTATCAAGTATTTGATCAATCAGTCTCTTCTGCAATTGGGGTCTTCTGAATTTTCTTTTGCTTGATCTGATATGAGGCTTCATCGTCGTCGTCATCTGTCATTGCAAATTTAAATTATGCAGTAATAAATACTACGAACTAAGCTCTGATTTGATTTTCTAAGTTTTCTGAAATCAATTACGACTTTTACAAAGGCAAAATTCAGGTAATAATATTGAATTTAAAGATAAATTACGAATGTAGTCTGAATCATTTCAAACAAATGAAATAATTCTGATCTCAATGAAAAAGTTTAACTTAGTTTAAATATCCATTATTTTAAATTAATTGCAGAAGTCTGGTAGAATGCTGTGAACATGGTAATACCATATTTTAGCTGAGTGCAGGATATTGCTCATTGTACATTCTTTTAGCAGACCTTCTGTTTGAAGTGGTTCAATGCCAAGTTGACAAATCAGATAATTAGTTGATGGAGGAATCGACCCTAATGCACCAATAAGAACAAGTGTAAAGCTCTACTTGATAATCAGGTTTGGCTACCTGTAATTCACTCTGAAGCAATCTATATTTCTCAATATTTGCCTTATCAGTCAACTCAAAATGTGAAACAGAATCCATTGGACACTTAATATCAATCATGAATATTCTTTTTCTTTCAGTATCAGTTATTATAAGATCGACGCGTTGTTTAGAATTCTGGACAAGAGAACAAGAATGATCAACCACGACAATAAAATTACGATTTTTTAGATTATTCGTTATTATTTTTAGGCAGTCATTGTGTCTCTCTAATGTCAGTATTTGGTGAACCTTACATGACTGTATAGCATGTGACATAGTTTCATCCTCTTTCACACATCCGCACTCATCCGCATCCATCCGCACCCATCCATCGAAGACTTAGCAAAATCACTTACTACTACTATTCAAAATTTTATTAAATATAACAAGTTTGTTTCACAGTGAAAAGCATATGCTCAACATGAAGCATGCAATTCATACTGCAATCGTAGTAGAGAAGGATGAATTCAAATGTAAGTTATCAAGTATTTGATCAATCAGTCTCTTCTGCAATTGGGGTCTTCTGAATTTTCTTTTGCTTGATCTGATATGAGGCTTCATCGGCGTCATCATCCGTCATTGCAAATTTAAATTATGCAGTAATAAATACTACGAACTAAGCTCTGATTTGATTTTCTAAGTTTTCTGAAATCAATTACGACTTTTACAAAGGCAAAAGTCAGGTTAATAATATTGAATTTAAAGATAAATTACGAATGTAGTCTGAATCATTTCAAACAAATGAAATAATTCTGATCTCAATGAAAAAGTTAAAGTTAGTTTAAATATCCAATATTTTAAATTAATTGCAGAAGTCTGGTAGAATGCCGTGAACATGGTAATACCATATTTTAGCTGAGTGCAGGATATTGCTCATTGTACATTCTTTTAGCAGACCTTCTGTTTGAAGTGGTTCAATGCCAAGTTGACAAATCAGATCATTAGTTGATGGAGGAATCGACCCTAATGCACCAATAAGAAAAAGTGTAAAGCTCTACTTGATAATCAGGTTTGGCTACCTGTAATTCACTCTGAAGCAATCTATATTTCTCAATATTTGCCTTATCAGTCAACTCAAAATGTGAAACAGAATCCATTGGACACTTAATATCAATCATGAATATTCTTTTTCTTTCAGTATCAGTTATTATAAGATCGACGCGTTGTTTAGAATTCTGGACAAGAGAACAAGAATGATCAACCACGACAATAAAATTACGATTTTTTAGATTATTCGTTATTATTTTTAGGCAGTCATTGTGTCTCTCTAATGTCAGTATTTGGTGAATCTTACATGACTGTATAGCATGAGACATAGTTTCATCCTCTTTCACACATCCGCACTCATCCGCATCCATCCGCACCCATCCATCGAAGACTTAGCAAAATCACTTACTACTACTATTCAAAATTTTATTAAATATAACAAGTTTGTTTCACAGTGAAAAGCATATGCTCAACATGAAGCATGCAATTCATACTGCAATCGTAGTAGAGAAGGATGAATTCAAATGTAAGTTATCAAGTATTTGATCAATCAGTCTCTTCTGCAATTGGGGTCTTCTGAATTTTCTTTTGCTTGATCTGATATGAGGCTTCATCGGCGTCGTCATCTGTCATTGCAAATTTAAATTATGCAGTAATAAATACTACGAACTAAGCTCTGATTTGATTTTCTAAGTTTTCTAAATTCAATTACGACTTTTACATAGGTAAAAGTCAGGTTAATAATATTGAATTTAAAGATAAATTACGAATGTAGTCTGAATCATTTCAAACAAATAAAATAATTCTGATCTCAATGAAAAAGTTTAAGTAAGTTTAAATATCCAATATTTTAAATTAATTGCAGAAGTCTGGTAGAATGCCGTGAACATGGTAATACCATATTTTAGCTGAGTGCAAGATATTGCTCATTGCACATTCTTTTAGCAGATCTTCTGTTTGAAGTGGTTCAATGCCAAGTTTACAAATCAGATCATAAGTTGATGGAGGAATCGACCCTAATGCACCAATAAGAACAAGTGTAAAGCTCTACCTGATAATCAGGTTTGGCTTCCTGTAATTCACTCTGAAGCAAGCTATATTTCTCAATATTTGCCTTATCAGTCAACTCAAAATGTGAAACAGAATCCATTGGACACCTTATATCAATCATGAATATTCTTTTTCTTTCAGTATCAGTTATTATAAGATCGACGCGTTGTTTAGAATTCTGGACAAGAGAACAAGAATGATCAACCACGACAATAAAATTACGATTTTTAGGATTATTCGTTATTATTTTTAGGCAGTCATTGTGTCTCTCTAATGTCAGTATTTGGTGAATCTTACATGACTGTAAAGCATGAGACATAGTTTGATCCTCTTTCTAACATCCGCACCCATCCGCACCCATCCGCACCCATCCGCACCCATCCATCGAAGACTTAGCAAAATCACTTACTACTACTATTGGTATTATTATTATACTTTTTATTTCATATAAATTTAAGAGTTTCGTTTACATTATTGATTCTAGTTACTTGCATGTGATATATTAAAAAATTACATTTACATGAAATTTTCAATTGTTAATTATATTATTACATAAAAAATTATAAAATAATCATTAAACATAATAAGTTAACATCAAACTCATCTTAAAAGTAAATGTTCAATCTTCAATTATTTAGCTTACTGACTATTTTGTTAGTAGTATATTACGTAACAATTTTATCAAAATAATCATAAAACTTTAATAATTAATAATTTATAAAAAATTATATTTACATGAAATTTTCAATTGTTAATTATATTATTACATAAAAAAATTATAAAATAATCATTAAACATAATAAATTATCATCAAACGCGTCTTAAAACAAATGTTCAATTTTAAATGCTTTAGCTTACTGACTAATTTGATAGTAGTATATTACGTAACATTTTTATCAAAATAATCATAAAACTTTAATAATTTTCATGAAAATTTAAGTTTAAAATAATGGTATATTGATAGTTTATTTAATTAAAAATAAGTCACTCAAAACTTAAATTTGAACACTGGATTTACAATATTTTAAGAAAATAATTTAGTTAAGTTTAATATTTCAACTTAACTAAATGTAAAAAAAATTATACAAGATTTACTTTACCAATTTCTATAAAATTTTAAATTTACTTCAAATAAAGTATACAGATTTATGTTCTATTAAAAAATTTAATTTTTAAAATAAAAAATAATTCGCCCACGATAGGAGTTGAACCCCTCAACGAATTATTACCGAGATCACTGATGTAAGAATTTTGAAAATAACTCATTCAAGATAGGATTTAAACATTGGATTTGTAAAGTTTATGAAAATAACCCATCATAGGATTATTTACGTGTAAATACTTAACCAAATTCTATAAATTTATAGCAAATATACTGTTTCTAATAAAAAATTCAATATTTTGATAATAATTCACCAAGTTAGTCGGATACCAATTTACAAGTTCATACGACTCTATAAATTATTAGCGATACCATCAACTAAATTCGTTTTAACAACTATTTTAGTGTTTTTATGAAAATTAAACACTGGGTTCACAAATGAAAGTCACTGGGCTTACTATATAAATTGATGAAGAATAATCAATCCATGAGTTTTATATCAATATTTTTTAATAATTCACGCATACTGGATTAATTAATGCTAATAATAATGCGCTTGATAATAATTTAACTTTCACAACAATTAAAAAGATAATTTTTCAAGCGTAAATTTATTACAAAATTTATTAAATTTATTACAAATCGTCAATATCAGTCATGTGGATACTATTGATATCTAAATAAACTTTTGTTTTTAATAAGAGCTTTGATCTAATTATTAATTTAATGTTGATACCAAAGCGTGTAAAATTCTATTTAAATTCATTAACAATATGTTAATTAATTTCGAATATTAAAGCTTTATGTAACTAAACATTGATTAAATAACCATTAAAAATTCATCTTGTGATATCTATTAAATATTTCATTAATTTATGATTCAAACTAATACTTTTCGATAAATTTATGAATAAACTATTACATGATTTGTTATAAAGTTATTTAAAAGGTTAAGAAATTTAACCCTATGTGAAGAAATCGGTGACAATTTTAACCCACAGTAATGAAAGAAGTAAAAATTTTAACTCAAGGTAATGAAATATTTAATAATTTTAACCCTAAATAATGAAAGAAGACACATTTTTAACCCTAAAAGATGAAATATAACTTTGAACCCTATGTGATTAAAAGTTATAACATTATGTATACCAATAATTACTAAATACCAAGTAAACACATGTCTTTAATAAAGAGTTGTTGGTAAAAAACATACATATATTTAATAATCGTTGACAATTTTTAAGTACCAGTTAAAAATGGTTTGAAAATATGAATAAATATTTTAATTTAGGAATATTAAATTGAAAATCTCTATTAAAATTAGATTAAAAAGTATATAAATTTGTTAATCGTCAATTTAAATAAACTCGTAAAATTATTGATTGATTAAATGCAATTGTTAATTAGAAATCTTATTGACTGAACTTATTTTTTAATAGAACGTTATTCTTGAAACAACAGAAAAATAATATTTCAATAACTTTTCTTTAAATTAATTTTGAAAAAGTAAAAACCAAATACTTGATTTTGATTGGCTGTTGCTATTGCTATTGACAACGACATTATTTTTCGAAATATTTAATCGCTAAACACAAAATAATAATAAATTTATTAAAATTATTACAGTTTTCTTGAAAATAATTTGAAAACGTAAAAACTATTTTTCAATAAAACTATTATTAAACTAAAAATAGATGAAAAGTTGAATAGATTTATCAATATTTTTATTGTAATTTTTCTTGAAAATAATTTGAAAACATACAAACTATTTTTCAATAAACTTATTATTTAACTAAAACCGGTTGTTGAAAATACTAATAAATTTATCAATTAAAATAATTAAAATTTTCATGAAAATAATAATTTGAAACTGAAATTATAGAATGCTTGATTTTGATTGGTTAATTCTATTTATTACCAATGACAACGACTCAAATTAATTCAAATTTTAATGTTCAAATTATTTTCTAAATATTATTGGTACCGCACTGATAGGAAATCATACTATTCAATCGAACATAATTTCATTAATCTTTTTAAATAAATCAACAAAAGTCATTTAAAATTAATATTATGTTGCTGATCACCGACTTATTTTATTTAACACTTATCCGAATCTAATTACATGCATTGTAAAATATTACAAGTAATACTTCTTTTTGATGCTCCTATTAACATTACAACTTTTACATGCTGGACCAATATATTTTCCTGTAAAATGGTCTAACCTTATCTATTATGTTCTTATTACACAAATAACAATATTCACAATTATCAAATGAATATTCTTCAAAAATTCATAAACGTAGTTTTGACCAATAAAATGATGGTAACTTCTCATACCAGTGAAGTTGTTGATTAATAAGAGTCCAGCAGAAATTGGCAAATGTTTTTGAAAATAAATGTTATCTTTTGGTAAAATAGATTCAAAATCTGCATAGATAACGAAAGAAGGTGTTATCGTTTTTGAACTGCAAATATTTATCTTTTGGTAATGTATTTAGCGTAGTACCCAACTGATTTTTTTTACATAACTCTTGGTGTTTTTCAAAGGATTTTGGCTTACGAAATCCATTTAAACAATTTTCTCACCATTTGCAACAAATTCTAACATTACAATCATTGTTTTTATGACAATTCATCAAGGATTGTAAATTAGTTACTGCTGTATAATGATATTTTTCACCCTCCTTTATCAATAATAAATAAATTGGATCCAATCCAGTAACTTTTGTTCGGTGAATTATATTTAAATATGGATACTTCATTATAAGTTCTTCTCTATCCTCAAAATTTTTGTTAAATCATTACATTAATTGCTAAACCAGGATTTTTCTTCACAAAAGTTGGAATATCACACAGTTTCATTGGCATATCGTTAGGATCGTATACCAAGTCATTCATATACGGTAAATATTTTCTTGGTCTATCTTTCTTGATTTTATC
This sequence comes from Schmidtea mediterranea, assembly GCA_022537955.1. Lineage (NCBI taxonomy): Eukaryota > Metazoa > Platyhelminthes > Tricladida > Dugesiidae > Schmidtea > Schmidtea mediterranea. The sequence goes on from CM039681.1 coordinate 77,684,588, forward strand.
AGATTTCAATACAGCCAAAACACTATATATGAAACATAAATTAATGGTATTTTGTACGTTAACTATTACCTTTTTACCTATTAGAGCTTTAGGTGTTGGAATATAACTATGTCCAGATAACCTAGATATATCAGAAACTTTGGTTACCTTGAAATTTACTTCTAATATTCGGTTTATTTTCCAACTACTTCTGTTCATTCAACAATCTTTTCATTTATTTTCTTTGTACCAATATCAAGAAAAGTTGTAGTCACTGAAGCAGCGTGATTTGATATACTATCTACTTTGAGTTCCCCATCTTTTTCAAATTCTACTTGGACTCTAAATTGAACTTTTGAATGTTTCATTTAATGTAATTTTTAATTTTTCCAAAAGAGAAGATGGAAGAACTATTTCCTTAACATTTTATCTATCGATGTTCACTTTTATAATTCGATGTGAACGTAGTAAATCATATTCAATTTCTGGTTCAACAATAATGTCACTTAACCCTAGTCTAATTTGTAAATCATCTTTAATAAATAGTTTTTCAAGTATTTCAGATTTTATGGTGGTTTTTCGTTTCAAACTGTGTTTAAACAATGATTTTTTTATCCGTATAAAATTGATATATTACTGAGCATTTCATGTAAAACTCTACATTTCTTTGCACATACTCAATAAGTAGCGAAAATATCTATTTTAAATCGATATATTACTGATAATTTTCATTAAAAACCCGATATTTCCTCCTTAAAATTGATATATTACTGATATTTTCACGTATAACCTTATATTTATCGGCACAAACTCAATATTTAGCCAAAATATCTCACTTTAAAATTGATATATTACTGATCATTTTCATTAAAAACCCTATATTTCTCTGCACATACTCAATATTTAGCCATAATTTATCCTTTAAAATTGATATATTACTGATAATTTTCATGTAAAATGTAAGATTAAATAATTATTTCTACTCAATATTTACCTTTGATTAATTTCTTTTAACACTGTATAAAATGATATCCATATTGTTATTACGTCATAATTAATCGATTAAATTTCTCACTCAATATTTCCCCTAGTAACTTACTACATCTAAACTCGATATTCCAACTTGTAAAGCATACTAGAATTGATCAAAATTCCAATCTGATAAATCTAACCTTTCCATTATTTTATTTCCAAATATTTTATTTGTAAATGAGATTTAATTATATACATCTATTTAAATAAAGCGGTTAAATAATATTTAAAATTTGTGATATAATTCTATTAAAACAATAAAAATATTCAATTATTATAACTACTTAAATTAATTAATAAAAATGATGTTTAAGAATGAAATTATGTTTTAGTACAATAGAACCATTCCAAGAAGCTTGTGTGTTATATTTTAGTTAAATTCATATAATTAAGTAAATATTTTATTTGTAAATGAGATTTAATTATTTACAAATATTTAAATATTGCAGTTAAATAAATTCTAAAGTTTACCTCAAAAGTAAACAAAAACAAAATAAATTATCAAAATAATCCATCAAAATGATTACTTTCAACTTTATTATTTCAAATAAATAAAATGTAAATGTAAATGAGATTTAGTTAGTTGCAAATATTTAAATATTGCAGTTAAATAAATTTAAAAGTTTGCCTCAAAAGTAAACTAAAACAAAATAAATTATTAAAATGATCCATCAAAATGATTACATCAAAATAATTGTACTGATTTTAAATAATTTTATTTGAAAATGTACGCAAATGATACTTATTTAGAAATATGTGTAATCATTTAGAATGAAAATTTGATTAGGTAAACATAAGTAAGGTAAAATATAATAATTGTAAAATAAAAGTATTTGTAAATAATAATAATAATTATAATAATAAATATAATAATTATGTGTAATAATAAAAAGCAACTAAATAACCGACTATTACTGACCAACAACATTTTTATTAAACTCAGATAAAACACAAAGTAAAAGTGAGTTTCAGGGAGACTCGCATTGACTTATTATTCTGTTTTCTTCTATATTATTAATATGTTTTTCAATTTTCTCAATTAAATGAAATGGCTGGCGCCTAGGATTAATAACAATAAGTTCATTTTTGGTTAATATCTCATGGTTCACTAATTCGGTTTAGCCTACATCTTATTTATGTTTCATAAATATTTTTTCATAGTTTTTTATTATTTTATTCAAAGTCACATCTGGATTAATTTGATCATTTTTAAAATTGATTGGTTTTGCTTCATCTAACATTAAAATATTTTCTTTTCGCGTGTTCAATACAAGTTTTATGTTAAATTTATCTAACAAATTAATTCCTCCTATTAGACTTGGTGAAATTTCATTTGCAATGAAGAAATCAACATTATTTTCTTGATTTATAATTTTTATTTTTAACGAAACTTTGCCTAATATATCTAAGAAGCTCTCATTTGCACACTTTACCAATAAATGATTATTTTCAACTTTTACATTTTCGAGCGCATTTGTTATTATTTTACTGATGACAATTATTTTAGCTCCTGTATCCAAAAGGCAATTAAATTTCTTATTATTGATCAAGATATTAATACTGGGTCTACCCCTTTCCCATTCTATGATATTTTATTACACTATCATAACCACTATTTAAAGTAGCTAATTTATTGTCCATCTCTTTATCTATGTTATTTACAGTAACTATAGATATAACATCAATCATACCAACATCATTATACGAAATATTATCAAAATATTCAATTTCATGCAAACAATTACAAACATTATCATACATACAACCATTGCTCAAGATATTACTTACATTTAGTTTATCGCTCAAATCATTTCGTTCTGTGTTGGAGCGTTGCCATTTGTGTATTCGCTGTCGAACATCATGTTCTCATCATCTCCTTGATCTATAATTGGTGCCATATTCTGTTAATATCTGTAACTCTGAGTTCCTCTTAGATCGAAGTATTTGAATTTTAGATGGCCTGCCTTCTTGCAATGAGAACATTTTATGTTCGGACATTGAAATTCTATATGTCCTACTTCTTTGCATCCCAAGCATTGCTTTGATCGTAGTTGTTCGTATATTCTATTTGACCGCTCATAAGAATTTGAAAAATCCAATCTGTTTTGTGTCAGTAGAACTGAAGGTCGACTAGGTAAAGTCCTTTGATCTAGAAATCTATTATTATTTCTAAATGGTTCTCTTCGTGGTAGGGTACTTTCTCGAAATCTTTGATGTTGTTGTCTTGGGATTGATTGTTGATATTGTTAAGCTAAATATTGATTTGATTTTGCACAACATTTGCATAACTTCGTTTTTCCTTTCTTTATTAACTTCTTCTATCTTTGTAATAATCTCATTAATATCTTTGACATTGGAAATATTTCTCATCTTTATTTCTCTTTTATGTCTTTATCTTCCATTGCATTTTGAAATAAAAAGGTAGTTAATTTCTCTTTCGATAATTCGTGTCTTAAGACATTTTCTACCAATCTATCAATTGTTCTAAAGAAGTCTTGAATGAATTCATTTCTTTTTCTGTATCAAATGGCTTCATTTAAATCTGTTCCTAGATTTGAAGGCTCTTCGAAGACTTTTCTGCATCTTTCTTCATAACTGTCAATTTCTTCATTTACTCCTTTATATAATATAGTCACTTCCGTTGACATGAATGCTCTTATGAACGTTTTTTGCAATTGTGTTAGGGTTTGAGTTAAATCATAAAATCTTTTAATTTCTGATAAGAAAATTTCCAGATTGTCTCCAACGAAAACCGAATAGTAGGACAAACCCAAAGATAAACAAACTAAAAGAACACGACATTAAATATCCAACAAAGAGAAACAATCTAAATCGCAAACTGGATATAAACGATAACTTCATCAAAAACATTCTAATATTAAAAGGTTCATTATTATAATTTTATTTTAAACCAATCAAACTTTCTAAATATAAATTAAATATTAATTTTGTAATAATTTAAAATGGCGCACAGAGAAAAGTATAAACCAAAAATGACAACTAGTAAATCACGAATAGATATTAATATAAAATTAGAAGCCATCAGATTGTATAATAACAACACAGATCTCCGTGACATCAGTGCGTTGCTTGCAATCAAGCGTGAAACTATCAGGTATTGGATAAAGAAAGACAAAGAAAACCTCATTTCGAACAGTTGTTTAAAGAAATATAATAAACTTTCCAATTCAGAAAAACACAAGAAGCCGTTCAAATGAGAAAGAACGGGATGACATTTGTAGCAATCGGTGCAATGTTCGATGTCAATCCGAAAACCGTTCAAACATGGATGAATAAACCGGAATTTAATAATTCACATTCACAGTTCATTGACAGAGATGTGGAAACTAAAGCAACAATCTCAATCAATAAGCTACCGAAATATTTGACAGATAATAGTCAAGTGGAAATGAAAAAAGGAAAAGAAAATCTCATTTCGAATAACCGCTCAAAGAAATATAATAAAGTTTCTAATTCAGAAAAACAAGAGGCCGTTCAAATGAGAAAGAACGGGATGAGATTTGTAGAAATTGGTGCGATGTTTGATGTCAATCCGAAAACCGTGCAAACATGGATGAATAAATCGGAATTTAATAATTCACATTCACAGTTCATTGATAGAGATTTGAAAACTAAAGAAACAATCTCATTCAATAAGCTACCGAAATATTTGACAGAAAATAATCGAATAGAAATGAATTCGGAAAGTGAGGAAATCTCAGAAATTGAATTCACTGAGGAAGAAATCGAGAGGATGGAATCCATCTCGTTTAGTGAGCTGCCAAATTATTTATTGGAAAAAGGTCATAATAAAATAATATAATTAATAAGTATAACATTGTATTTAAAATAACAAATTTTTATAATATCTCAATTTTAAATTTATGACAAATAATAAAATTTTATAATTAATTAATTAAAATTATTTGTATTTAAAAAAATATGCGTTTTTACTTTGTAAAATTAAATTAAAGTTAGTTAAGTATAGTATTAGCATTATTTGCCTTTTAAAATTCGAACAGCTAATATATCAGTCAAACCTGGGGGGGGGCGGGAGTAGACTGGATTGTGTAAGCCTAAAAATACATAATATTAATAATATTAACATGTTGATTGAAATTTAAAATTTATTTATCCTTTTATAAAATGATACAGTAATGTGTATTATAAATTATAATTATTATTAATATTATTATTGTTTCCTATTTAATAAAATTATTATTATCATTATATTTACTATTATTATTATTATTAATATTTTTATTATTAATACATTACTATTATGTACATAGTTAAAGGGTTTCTTAACCTACATTTCCATGGGTCCAAATAAGCTACAGGACAGTGGATAAAAGACACATGTTAATATTTTTAAAATTGAAACCGTTATGTTCTCTGGATATTTTTGATCGAATAGGGTTTTATGCTCTCGATCAAAAACATATGTATAAGTTTACAAATTAGGTAAATAAGTTAATCAAAGTCCCTAAAGTAAATTAAACTTAAAATAAGTAAATTAATTGAGAAATGGTTAGTTATATTACATAAGTAAACATAAGTAAAGTAAAATATAATAATTGTAAAATAAAAGTATTTGTAAATAATAATAATAATAATAATAAATATAATAATTATGTGTAATAATAAAAAGCAACTAAATAACCGACTATTACTGACCAACAACATTTTTAAATAAAGCAGATAAAACACAAAGTAAATGTGAGTTTCAGGGAGACTCGCATTGACTTATTATTCTGTTTTCTTCTATATTCTTAATATGTTTTTCAATTTTCTCAATTAAATGAAGTGGCTGGTGCCTAGGATTAATAACAATAAGTTCATTTTTGGTTAATATCTCATGGTTCACTAATTTGGTTTTGCCTACATCTTATTTATGTTTCATAAATTTTCTATCATAGTTTTTTATTATTTTATTCAAAGTCACATCTGGATTAATTTGATCATTTTTAAAATTGATTGGTTTTGCTTCATCTAACATTAAAATATTTTCTTTTCGCGTGTTCAATACAAGTTTAATGTTAAATTTATCTAACAAATTAATTCCTCCTATTAGACTTGGTGAAATTTCATTTGCAATGAAGAAATCAACATTATTTTCTTGATTTATAATTTTTATTTTTAACGAAACTTTGCCTAATATATCTAAGAAGCTCTCATTTGCACACTTTACCAATAAATTAATATTTTCAACTTTTACATTTTCGAGCGCATTTGTTATTATTTTACTGATGATACTTATTTTAGCTCCTGTATCCAAAAGGCAATTAAATTTCTTATTATTGATCAAGATATTAATACTGGGTCTACCCCTTTCCCCATTCTATGATATTTTATTACACTATCATAACCACTATTTAAAGTAGCTAATTTATTGTCCATCTCTTTATCTATGTTATCTACAGTAACTATAGATATAACATCAATCATACCAACATCATTATACGAAATATTATCAAAAAATTCAATTTCATGCAAACAATTACAAACATTATCATACATACAACCATTGCTCAAGATATTACTTACATTTAGTTTATCGCTCAAATCATTTCGTTCTGTGTTGGAGCGTTGCCATTTGTGTATTCGCTGTCGAACATCATGTTCTCATCATCTCCTTGATCTATAATTGGTGCCATATTTTGTTAATATCTGTAACTCTGAGTTCCTCTTAGATCGAAGTATTTGAATTTTAGATGGCCTGCCTTCTTGCAATGAGAACATTTTATGTTCGGACATTGAAATTCTATATGTCCTACTTCTTTGCATCACAAGCATTGCTTTGTTCGTAGTTGTTCGTATATTCTATTTGACCGCTCATAAGAATTTGAAAAATCCGATCTGTTTTGTGTCAGTAGAACTGAAGGTCGACTAGGTAAAGTCCTTTGATCTAGAAATCTATTATTATTTCTAAATGGTTCTCTTCGTGGTAGGGTACTTTCTCGAAATCTTTGATGTTGTTGTCTTGGGATTGATTGTTGATATTGTTAAGCTAAATATTGATTTGATTTTGCACAACATTTGCATAACTTCTTTTGAATGGCTTCATAGCAGCAATATCTTCGTTTTTCCTTTCTTTATTAACTTCTTCTATCTTTGTAATAATCTCATTAATATCTTTGACATTGGAAATATTTCTCATCTTTATTTCTCTTTTATGTCTTTATCTTCCATTGCATTTTGAAATAAAAAGGTAGTTAATTTCTCTTTCGATAATTCGTGTCTTAAGACATTTTCTACCAATCTATCAATTGTTCTAAAGAAGTCTTGAATGAATTCATTTCTTTTTCTGTATCAAATGGCTTCATTTAAATCTGTTCCTAGATTTGAAGGCTCTTCGAAGACTTTTCTGCATCTTTCTTCATAACTGTCAATTTCTTCATTTACTCCTTTATATAATATAGTCACTTCCGTTGACATGAATGCTCTTATGAACGTTTTTTGCAATTGTGTTAGGGTTTGAGTTAAATCATAAAATCTTTTAATTTCTGATAAGAAAATTTCCAGATTGTCTCCAACGAAAACCGAATAGTAGGACAAACCCAAAGATAAACAAACTAAAAGAACACGACATTAAATATCCAACAAAGAGAAACAATCTAAATCGCAAACTGGATATAAACGATAACTTCATCAAAAACATTCTAATATTAAAAGGTTCATTATTATAATTTTATTTTAAACCAATCAAACTTTCTAAATATAAATTAAATATTAATTTTGTAATAATTTAAAATGGCGCACAGAGAAAAGTATAAACCAAAAATGACAACTAGTAAATCACGAATAGATATTAATATAAAATTAGAAGCCATCAGATTGTATAATAACAACACGGATCTCCGTGACATCAGTGCGTTGCTTGCAATCAAGCGTGAAACTATCAGGTATTGGATAAAGAAAGACAAAGAAAACCTCATTTCGAACAGTTGTTTAAAGAAATATAATAAACTTTCCAATTCAGAAAAACAAGAAGCCGTTCAAATGAGAAAGAACGGGATGACATTTGTAGCAATCGGTGCAATGTTCGATGTCAATCCGAAAACCGTTCAAACATGGATGAATAAACCGGAATTTAATAATTCACATTCACAGTTCATTGACAGAGATGTGGAAACTAAAGCAACAATCTCAATCAATAAGCTACCGAAATATTTGACAGATAATAGTCAAGTGGAAATGAAAAAAGGAAAAGAAAATCTCATTTCGAATAACCGCTCAAAGAAATATAATAAAGTTTCTAATTCAGAAAAACAAGAGGCCGTTCAAATGAGAAAGAACGGGATGAGATTTGTAGAAATTGGTGCGATGTTTGATGTCAATCCGAAAACCGTGCAAACATGGATGAATAAATCGGAATTTAATAATTCACATTCACAGTTCATTGATAGAGATTTGAAAACTAAAGAAACAATCTCATTCAATAAGCTACCGAAATATTTGACAGAAAATAATCGAATAGAAATGAATTCGGAAAGTGAGGAAATCTCAGAAATTGAATTCACTGAGGAAGAAATCGAGAGGATGGAATCCATCTCGTTTAGTGAGCTGCCAAATTATTTATTGGAAAAAGGTCATAATAAAATAATATAATTAATAAGTATAACATTGTATTTAAAATAACAAATTTTTATAATATCTCAATTTTAAATTTATGACAAATAATAAAATTTTATAATTAATTAATTAAAATTATTTGTATTTAAAAAAATATGCGTTTTTACTTTGTAAAATTAAATTAAAGTTAGTTAATTATAGTATTAGCATTATTTGCCTTTTAAAATTCGAACAGCTAATATATCAGTCAAACCTGGGGGGGGGCGGGAGTAGACTGGATTGTGTAAGCCTAAAAATACATAATATTAATAATATTAACATGTTGATTGAAATTTAAAATTTATTTATCCTTTTATAAAATGATACAGTAATGTGTATTATAAATTATAATTATTATTAATATTATTATTGTTTCCTATTTAATAAAATTATTATTATCATTATATTTACTATTATTATTATTATTAATATTTTTATTATTAATACATTACTATTATGTACATAGTTAAAGGGTTTCTTAACCTACATTTCCATGGGTCCAAATAAGCTACAGGACAGTGGATAAAAGACACATGTTAATATTTTTAAAATTGAAACCATTATGTTCTCTGGATATTTTTGATCGAATAGGGTTTTATGCTCTCGATCAAAAACATATGTATAAGTTTACAAATTAGGTAAATAAGTTAATCAAAGTCCCTAAAGTAAATTAAACTTAAAATAAGTAAATTAATTGAGAAATGGTTAGTTATATTACATAAGTAAACATAAGTAAAGTAAAATATAATAATTGTAAAATAAAAGTATTTGTAAATAATAATAATAATAATAATAATAATAATTATAATAATAAATATAATAATTATGTGTAATAATAAAAAGCAACTAAATAACCGACTATTACTGACCAACAACATTTTTAAATAAAGCAGATAAAACACAAAGTAAATGTGAGTTTCAGGGAGACTCGCATTGACTTATTATTCTGTTTTCTTCTATATTCTTAATATGTTTTTCAATTTTCTCAATTAAATGAAGTGGCTGGCGCCTAGGATTAATAACAATAAGTTCATTTTTGGTTAATATCTCATGGTTCACTAATTTGGTTTTGCCTACATCTTATTTATGTTTCATAAATATTCTTTCATAGTTTTTTATTATTTTATTCAAAGTCACATCTGGATTAATTTGATCATTTTTAAAATTGATTGGTTTTGCTTCATCTAACATTAAAATATTTTCTTTTCGCGTGTTCAATACAAGTTTAATGTTAAATTTATCTAACAAATTAATTCCTCCTATTAGACTTGGTGAAATTTCATTTGCAATGAAGAAATCAACATTATTTTCTTGATTTATAATTTTTATTTTTAACGAAACTTTGCCTAATATATCTAAGAAGCTCTCATTTGCACACTTTACCAATAAATTAATATTTTCAACTTTTACATTTTCGAGCGCATTTGTTATTATTTTACTGATGATACTTATTTTAGCTCCTGTATCCAAAAGGCAATTAAATTTCTTATTATTGATCAAGATATTAATACTGGGTCTACCCCTTTCCCATTCTATGATATTTTATTACACTATCATAACCACTATTTAAAGTAGCTAATTTATTGTCCATCTCTTTATCTATGTTATCTACAGTAACTATAGATATAACATCAATCATACCAACATCATTATACGAAATATTATCAAAAAATTCAATTTCATGCAAACAATTACAAACATTATCATACATACAACCATTGCTCAAGATATTACTTACATTTAGTTTATCGCTCAAATCATTTCGTTCTGTGTTGGAGCGTTGCCATTTGTGTATTCGCTGTCGAACATCATGTTCTCATCATCTCCTTGATCTATAATTGGTGCCATATTCTGTTAATATCTGTAACTCTGAGTTCCTCTTAGATCGAAGTATTTGAATTTTAGATGGCCTGCCTTCTTGCAATGAGAACATTTTATGTTCGGACATTGAAATTCTATATGTCCTACTTCTTTGCATCCCAAGCATTGCTTTGATCGTAGTTGTTCGTATATTCTATTGACCGCTCATAAGAATTTGAAAAATCCGATCTGTTTTGTGTCAGTAGAACTGAAGGTCGACTAGGTAAAGTCCTTTGATCTAGAAATCTATTATTATTTCTAAATGGTTCTCTTCGTGGTAGGGTACTTTCTCGAAATCTTTGATGTTGTTGTCTTGGGATTGATTGTTGATATTGTTAAGCTAAATATTGATTTGATTTTGCACAACATTTGCATAACTTCTTTTGAATAGCTTCATAGCAGCAATATCTTCGTTTTTCCTTTCTTTATTAACTTCTTCTATCTTTGTAATAATCTCATTAATATCTTTGACATTGGAAATATTTCTCATCTTTATTTCTCTTTTATGTCTTTATCTTCCATTGCATTTTGAAATAAAAAGGTAGTTAATTTCTCTTTCGATAATTCGTGTCTTAAGACATTTTCTACCAATCTATCAATTGTTCTAAAGAAGTCTTGAATGAATTCATTTCTTTTTCTGTATCAAATGGCTTCATTTAAATCTGTTCCTAGATTTGAAGGCTCTTCGAAGACTTTTCTGCATCTTTCTTCATAACTGTCAATTTCTTCATTTACTCCTTTATATAATATAGTCACTTCCGTTGACATGAATGCTCTTATGAACGTTTTTTGCAATTGTGTTAGGGTTTGAGTTAAATCATAAAATCTTTTAATTTCTGATAAGAAAATTTCCAGATTGTCTCCAACGAAAACCGAATAGTAGGACAAACCCAAAGATAAACAAACTAAAAGAACACGACATTAAATATCCAACAAAGAGAAACAATCTAAATCGCAAACTGGATATAAACGATAACTTCATCAAAAACATTCTAATATTAAAAGGTTCATTATTATAATTTTATTTTAAACCAATCAAACTTTCTAAATATAAATTAAATATTAATTTTGTAATAATTTAAAATGGCGCACAGAGAAAAGTATAAACCAAAAATGACAACTAGTAAATCACGAATAGATATTAATATAAAATTAGAAGCCATCAGATTGTATAATAACAACACGGATCTCCGTGACATCAGTGCGTTGCTTGCAATCAAGCGTGAAACTATCAGGTATTGGATAAAGAAAGACAAAGAAAACCTCATTTCGAACAGTTGTTTAAAGAAATATAATAAACTTTCCAATTCAGAAAAACAAGAAGCCGTTCAAATGAGAAAGAACGGGATGACATTTGTAGCAATCGGTGCAATGTTCGATGTCAATCCGAAAACCGTTCAAACATGGATGAATAAACCGGAATTTAATAATTCACATTCACAGTTCATTGACAGAGATGTGGAAACTAAAGCAACAATCTCAATCAATAAGCTACCGAAATATTTGACAGATAATAGTCAAGTGGAAATGAAAAAAGGAAAAGAAAATCTCATTTCGAATAACCGCTCAAAGAAATATAATAAAGTTTCTAATTCAGAAAAAACAAGAGGCCGTTCAAATGAGAAAGAACGGGATGAGATTTGTAGAAATTGGTGCGATGTTTGATGTCAATCCGAAAACCGTGCAAACATGGATGAATAAATCGGAATTTAATAATTCACATTCACAGTTCATTGATAGAGATTTGAAAAACTAAAGAAACAATCTCATTCAATAAGCTACCGAAATATTTGACAGAAAATAATCGAATAGAAATGAATTCGGAAAGTGAGGAAATCTCAGAAATTGAATTCACTGAGGAAGAAATCGAGAGGATGGAATCCATCTCGTTTAGTAGCTGCCAAATTATTTATTGGAAAAAGGTCATAATAAAATAATATAATTAATAAGTATAACATTGTATTTAAAATAACAAATTTTTATAATATCTCAATTTTAAATTTATGACAAATAATAAAATTTTATAATTAATTAATTAAAATTATTTGTATTTAAAAAAATATGCGTTTTTACTTTGTAAAATTAAATTAAAGTTAGTTAATTATAGTATTAGCATTATTTGCCTTTTAAAATTCGAACAGCTAATATATCAGTCAAACCTGGGGGGGGGCGGAGTAGACTGGATTGTGTAAGCCTAAAAATACATAATATTAATAATATTAACATGTTGATTGAAATTTAAATTATTTATCCTTTTATAAAATGATACAGTAATGTGTATTATAAATTATAATTATTATTAATATTATTATTGTTTCCTATTTAATAAAATTATTATTATCATTATATTTACTATTATTATTATTATTAATATTTTTATTATTAATACATTACTATTATGTACATAGTTAAAGGGTTTCTTAACCTACATTTCCATGGGTCCAAATAAGCTACAGGACAGTGGATAAAAGACACATGTTAATATTTTTAAAATTGAAACCATTATGTTCTCTGGATATTTTTGATCGAATAGGGTTTTATGCTCTCGATCAAAAACATATGTATAAGTTACAAATTAGGTAAATAAGTTAATCAAAGTCCCTAAAGTAAATAAACTTAAAATAAGTAAATTAATGAGAAATGGTTAGTTATATTACATAAGTAAACATAAGTAAAGTAAAATATAATAATTGTAAAATAAAAGTATTTGTAAATAATAATAATAAATAATAATAATTATAATAAATAATATATAATTATGTGTAATAATAAAAAGCAACTAAATAACCGACTATTACTGACCAACAACATTTTTAAATAAAGCAGATAAAACACAAAGTAAATGTGAGTTTCAGGGAGACTCGCATTGACTTATTATTCTGTTTTCTTCTATATTCTTAATATGTTTTTCAATTTTCTCAATTAAATGAAGTGGCTGGCGCCTAGGATTAATAACAATAAGATTATTTTTGGTTTATATCCATGGTTCACTAATTTGTTTTTGCCTACATCTTATTTATGTTTCATTAATATTCTTTCATAGTTTTATTATTTTATTCAAAGTCACATTCTGGATTAATTTGATCATTTTTAAAATTGATTTGGTTTGCTTCATCTAACATTAAAATATTTTCTTTTCGCGTGTTCAATACAAGTTTAATGTTAAATTTATCTAACAAATTAATTCCTCCTATTAGACTTGGTGAAATTTCATTTGCAATGAAGAAATCAACATTATTTCTTTGTTTATAATTTTATTTTTTAACGATAACTTTGCCTAATATATCTAGAAGCTCTCTTTGCACACTTTACCAATAATTAATATTTTCAACTTTACATTTCGAGCGCATTTGTTATTATTTACTGATGAATACTTATTTTAGCCTCCTGTATCCAAAAAGGGCAATTAAATTTCTTATTATTGATCAGATATTAGATAACTTGGGTTACCCCCTTTCCCATTCTATGGATATTTATTTACACTATCAAACTATTTAAAGTAGCTGAATTTATTGTCATCTCTTTATCTATGTTATCTACAGTACTATTAGATATAACATCAATCATACCAACATCATATACGAAATATTATCAAAATTCAATTTCAGCAAACAATTACAACTTATCATCACATACAACCATTGGGCTCAAGATATTACTTACATTTAGTTTTATCGCTCAAATTCATTTCGTTCTGGTGTTGGAGCGTTGCCATTTGTGTATTCGCTGTCGAACATCATGTTCTCATCATCTCCTTGATCTATTAATTGGTGCCATATTTCTGTTAATATCTGTAACTCGGAGTTCCTCCTTAGATCGAAGTATTTTGAATTTTAGATGGCCTGCCTTCTTGAATGAAACATTTTATGTTCGGCATTGAAATTCTATATGGTCTACTTCTTTGCACCCAAGCATTGCTTTGATCGTAGTTGTTCGTATAATTCTATTTGCCGCTTCATAAGAATTTGAAAATCCGATCTGTTTTGTGTCAGTAGTAGACTGAAGTCGTAGGTAAAGTCCTTTGATCTAGAAATCTATTTATTATTTCTAAATGGGTTCTCTTCGTGGCTTAGGGGACTTTCTCAAATCTTTGATGTTGTTGTCTTGGGATTGATTGTTGATACTTGTTAAGCTAAATATTGATTTGATTTTGCACAACATTTGCATAACTTCTTGTTGAATAGCTTCATAGCAAGCAATATCTTTTCGTTTTCCTTTCTTTATTAAAATTCTCTATCTTTGTAATATTTATTAATATCTTTGACATTGGAAATATTTCTCATCTTTATTTCTCTTTTATGTCTTTATCTTCCATTGCATTTTGAAATAAAAAGGTAGTTAATTTCTCTTTCGATAATTCGTGTCTTAAGACATTTTCTACCAATCTATCATTGTTTAAAGAAGTCTTGACTGAATTCATTTCTTTTTTCTTTATCAAATGGCTTCATTTAAATCTGTTCCTAGATTTGAAGGCTCTTCGAAGACTTTTCTGCATCTTTCTTCATTACTGTCAATTTCTTCATTTTACTCCTTTATATAATATAGTCATTCCGTTGAATGGAATGCTCTTATGAAAGTTTTTTGCAATTGTGTTACGTGTTTGAGTTTAAATCATAAAAATCTTTTAATTTCTGATAAGAAAATTTCCAGATTGTCTCCAACGAAAACCGAATAGTAGGACAAACCCAAAGATAAACAAACTAAAAGAACACGACATTAAATATCCAACAAAGAGAAACAATCTAAATCAGAAACAATCTATTCGCAAACTGGATATAAACGATAACTTCTCAAAACATATCTAATATTTAAAAGGTTCATTATTATAATTTTATTTGTAAACCAAATCAAACTTTTAAATATAAATTAAATATTATTGTAATAATTTAAAATGGCGCACAGAGAAAAGTATAACAAAAATGACAACTAGTAAAATCACGAATAGATATTAAATAAATTAGAAGCCATCAAGATTTGTATCAATAACAAACACGGATCTCCGTGACCATAGTGCGTTGCTTGCATCAAAGCGTGAAACGTATCAGGTATTGGATAAAGAAAGCAAAGGAAAAACCTCATTTCGAAACAAGTTGTTTAAAGAAAATATAATAAACCTTTCATTCAGGAAAAAACAGAAGCCTTTCAAATGAGAAAGAACGGGATTAATTTTAGCAATCGGTGCAATGTTCGATGTCAATCCGAAAACCGTTCAAACATGGGATGAATAAACCGGAATTTAATAATTCACATTCACAGTATATTGGACAGAGATGTGGAAACTAAAGCAACAATCTCAATCAATAAGCTACCGAGAATATTTGACAGATAATAGTCAAGTGGAAATGAAAAAAGGAAAAGAAAAAATCTCATTTCGAATAACCCGCTAAAGATATATTAAAGGTTTCTAATTTCAGAAAAACAAGAGGGCCGTTCAAATGGAAGAAAAGAACGGGATGGAGATTTGTAGAAATTGTGCGATGTTTGATGTCAATCCGAAAACCGTGCAAACATGGATGAATAAATCGGAATTTAATAATTCACATTCACATCATTGATAGGATTTGAAAACTAAAGACAATCTCCATTCAATAAGCTACCGAAATATTTGACAGGGAAAATAATCGAATAGAAATGAATTCGGAAAGTGAGGACAATCTCAGAAATTGAATTCACTGAGGAAGAAATCGAGAGGGATGGAATCCATCTCGTTTAGTGAGCTTGCCAAATTATTTTTGGAAAGTAAGGTCCATAATAAAATAATTATAATTAAAAGTATAACATTGTATTTAAAATAACAAATTTTATAATATCTCAATTTTTAAATTTATGCAATATAAATTTTATAATTAATTAATTAAAATTATTTGTATTTAAAAAATATGCGTTTTTACTTGTAATTAAATTAAAGTAGTTAATTATTAGTATTACATTATTTGCCTTTTAAAATTCGAAACAGCTAATATATCAGTCAAACCTGGGGGGGGTTTGCGGGAGTAGATGGATTGTGTAGCCTAAAAATACATCAATATTAAATAATATCTAACATGTGATTGAATTTAAAAAATTTATTTATCCTTTTATAAAATGAGTCATAATGTGTATTATAAATTATAATTATTATTAATATTATTATTGTTTCATTTAATAAATTATTATTATCATTATATTACTATATTTATTATATTAATATTTTTATTATTAATACATTATATTTATGTACATAGTTAAAGGGTTTCTTAACCTACATTTCATGGGTCCAATAAGCTACAGACAGTGGATAAAGACACATGTTAATATTTTTAAAATTGAAACCTTATGTTCTCTGGATATTTTTTGATCGAATAGGTTTTATGCTTCGATCAAAAACATATGTGATAAAGTTTTCAATTAGGTTAAATAAGTTAATTCAAGTCCCTAAGTAAATTAAACTTAAAATAAGGAATTAATTGGAGAAATGGTTAGTATATTTACAATAAGTAACATAAGTAAAGTAAAATATAATAATTGTTAAAATAAAAGTAATTTTGGTAAATAATAATAATAATATAATAATAATAATTATAATTAGATAATATAATAATATGTGTAATAATAAAAAGCAACTATAACCGACTTACTGGACCAACAACATTTTTTAAATAAAAGCAGATAAAACACAAAGTAAATTGAGTTTCAGGGAGACTCGCATTTGACTATATTATTCTGTTTTTCTTCTATATTCTTATATGTTTTTCAATTTTCTCCAATTAATGGAAAGTGGCTGGCGCATAGGATTAATAAACAATAAGTTCATTTTTGGTTTTAATATCTCATGTTCACTAATTCTGGTTTTGGCCTACTCTTATTATGTTTCTAAATATTCTTTCAATAGTTTTTTATTATTTTTTCAAAGTCAC
Organism: Schmidtea mediterranea; assembly: GCA_022537955.1. Taxonomy (NCBI): domain Eukaryota; kingdom Metazoa; phylum Platyhelminthes; order Tricladida; family Dugesiidae; genus Schmidtea; species Schmidtea mediterranea. Next base: position 77,701,969 of record CM039681.1, read on the forward strand.
ATCTGGATTTAATTGATCATTTTTAAAATTGATTGGTTTTGCTTCATCTAACATTAAATATTTTCCTTTCGCGTGTTCAATACAAGTTTAATGTTAAATTTATCTAACAAATTAATTCCTTCCTATTAGACTTGGTGAAATTTCATTTTCAATGAAGAAATCAACATTTATTTTCTTGATTATAATTTTTATTTTAACGAAACTTTTCCTAATATATCTAAGAGTCTCATTTGCACACTTACCAATAAATTATATTTTCAACTTTTACAATTTTCGAGCGCATTTGTTATTAATTTTATGGATGATACTTATTTAGCTCCTGTATCCAAAAGGCAATTAAATTTCTTATTATTGATCAAGATATTCAATACTGGGTCTACCCCCCTTTCCCATTCTATGATAATTTTATTACACTATCATAACCACTATTTAAGTAGGCTGAATTTATTGTCCATCTCTTATCTATGTTATCTACAAGTAACTATAGATATAACATAATCATACCAACATCATTATACGAAATATTATCAAAAAATTCAATTTCAGCAACAATTACAAACATTATCATACATACAACCATTGCTCGAAATATTACTTACATTTTAGTTTATCGCTCAAATCATTTCGTTCTGTGTGGAGCGCTTGGCCAATTTGTGTATTCGCTGCGAACATTCATGTCTCATCATCTCCCTTGATCTAATAATGGTTGCATATTCTGTTAATATCTGTAACTCTGGAGTTTCCTCTTAGATCGAAGTATTTGAATTTTAGATGGGGCCTGCCTTCTTGCAATGGAACATTTTGATGTTCGGACATTGAAATTCTATATGTCCTACTTCTTTGCATCCCAGCATTGCTTTGATCGTTAGTTGTTCGTATAATTCTATTTGACCGTCATTAAGAATTGAAAAATCCGAATCTGGTTTTGTGTCAGTAGAACTTAAAGGTCGACTAGGTTAAAAGTCCTTTAGATTGAAAATCTATTATTTTTCTAAATGGTTCTCTTCGTTCGGTAGGTACTTTCTCGAAATCTTTATGTTGTTGTCTGGGATGATTGGTTGATATTCGTTAAGCTAAATATTGATCTTGATTTTGCACAACATTTGCATAACTTCTTTGAATAGCTTCATACAGCAATATCTTCGTTTTTCCTTTTTTATTAATTCTTCTATCTTTGTAATCTCTTATTAATATCTTTGACATGGAAATATTTCTATCTTTATTCTCTTTTATGTCTTCATTTCCATTGCATTTTGAAATAAAAAGGTAGTTAATTTCTCTTTCGATATTCGTGCTCTTAAGACATTTTCTACCAATCTACAATTGTTCTAAAGGAAGTCTTGAATGATTCATTTCTTTTTCTGTATCAAATGGCTATTTAAATCTGTGTTCCTAGATTTGAAAGGCTTTCGAAGACTTTTCTGCATTTTTCTTCATAACTGTCAATTTCTTCATTATCTATTATAATATTACTTCCGTTGACATGAATGTCTTATGAACGTTTTTTTGCAATTGTTGTTAGGGTTTTGAGTTAACATCATAAAATCTTTTAATTTTCTGATAAGAAAATTTCCAAATTGTCTCCACACGAAAACGAATAGTAGGACAAACCCAAAGATAAACAAACTAAAAAGACACGACTTAAATATCAACAAAGAAACAATCTAATCGCAAATGATATAAACGATAACTTCATCAAAACATTTAATATTAAAAGGTTCATTATTATAATTTTATTTTAAACCAATCAACTTTTAAATTAAATTAATATGTATTTTGTAATAATTATAAGAAATGGCGCACAGAGAAAAGTATAAACAAAATGACAACTAGTAAAATCACGAATAGATATTAATATAAAATTAAGAGCCATCGATTGTATAATACACACGGATCTCCGTGGACATCAGTGCGTTGCTTGCAATCAAGCGTGAAACTATCAGGTATTGGGATAAAGAAAGACAAAGAAAACCTCATTTCGAAACAGTTGTTTAAAGAATATAATAACTTTTCCAATTCAGAAAAAACAAGAAGCCTTTCAAAGTTGAGAAGAACGGGATTGGACATTTGTAGCAATCGGCGCAATGTTCGATGTCAATCCGAAAACCGTAACATGGATGAATAAACCGGATTTAATAATTCACATTCACAGTCATTGACAGAGATGTGAAATAAAGGAACAATCTCAATCATAAGCTACCGAAATATTTGGACAGATAATAGTTCAAGTGGATGAAAAAAGGGAAAAGAAAAATCTCATTTCGAATAACCGCTCAAAGAAATATAATAAAGTTTCTAATTCAGGAAAAACAAGAGGCGTTCAATGAGAGAAGAACGGATGGAGATTTGTAGAAATTGGGTGCGATGGTTTGATGTCATCCGAAAACCGTGCAACATGGATGAATAAATCGGATTTAATAATTCACATTCACAGTTCATTTGATAGAGATTTGAAAACTAAAGAACAAATCTCATTAATTAAGCTAACGAAATATTTGACAGAAATAACTCGAATAGAAATTGAATTCGGAAAGTGAGGAAATCTCAGAAATTGATTCACTGAGGAAGAAATCTGAGAGGATGGAATTCCATCTCTTTAGTTGAGCTGCCAAATTATTTATTGTAAAAAGGTCATAATAATAATATTAATTAATAAGTATACATTGTATTAAAATAAAATTTTATATATCTCAATTTTAAATTTATACAAATAATAAATTTTATAATTAATTAATTAAAATTATTTGTATTTTAAAATAATATGCGTTTTTCTTTTGTAAAATTAAATTAAAGTTAGTTATTATAGTATTAGCTTATTTGCCTTTTAAATTCGAACAGCTAACGATATATCAGTCAAACCTGGGGGGGCGGAGTAGACTGGATTGTGTAAGCCTTAAAATACATAATATAATCAATTTAACAATGTTGGATTGAAATTTAAAATTATTTATCCCTTTTATAAAATAGATACAGTAATGTGTATTATAAATTATAATTATTTAATATATTATTGTTTCCTATTAATAATTATTATTATCTTATATCTATATTATTATTATTATTAATATTTTATTATAATACATTACTTATTATGTACATAGTTAAAGGTTTCTTAACCTAATTGTCCATGGGTCCAAATAAGCTGCAGGCAGTGGATAAAAGACACATGTTAATATTTTTAAAATTGAAACCAGTTATGTCTCTGGATATTTTTGATCGAATAGGGTTTTATGCTCTCGATCATAAAACATATGTAATAAGTTTACAAATTAGGTAAATAAGTTAATCAAGTTTCCCTAAGTTAAATTAAACTTAAAATAAGTTAAATTAATTGAGAAATGGTTAGTTATATTCTACATAGTAAACATAGTAAAGTGAAAATAATAATAAATTGTAAAATAAAAGTATTTGTAAATAATTATATATAATAATAATAATATATTATAATAATAAATATATATTATGGTGTAATAATAAAAGCAATAATAACCGATATTAGCGACCAAACAACATTTTTAAATAAAAGCAGATAACAAAGTAAATGTGAGTTATCAGGGGAGACTCGCATTGACTTATTATTCTGTTTTCTTCCTATATTCATTAATATGTTTTCAATTTTCTTCAATTAAATGAGAGTGGCTGGCCGCCTAGATTATAACCAATAGTTCATTTTTGGTTAATATCTCATGGTTCATAATTTTGGTTTTGCCTACATCTTATTTATGTTTTCATAAATATTCTTTTTCATGTTTTTATTATTTATTCAAGTCACATCTGGATTAATTTGATCATTTTTTAAAATAGATTGTTTTGCTTCATCTAACATTAAAATATTCTTTTTCGCGCTGTTTTCAATACAAGTTTAATGTTAAATTTATCTACAAAATTAATTCCTCTATTAGACTTGGTGAAATTTCATATGCAACTGAAGAAATTAACATTATTTCTTGATTTTATAATTTTTATTTTTAACGAAACTTTGCCTAATATATCTAAGAAGCTCTCATTTGCACACTTTACCAATAAATTAATATTTTCAACTTTTACATTTTCGAGCGCATTTGGTTATTATTATTACTGAGATACTTATTTTAGTCCTGTATCCAAAAGGCAATAAATTTCTTATTATTGATCAAGATATTAATTACTGGGTCTCCCCTTTCCCATTAATGATTATTTTATACACTATCATAACCACTATTTAAAGTAGCTATATTATTTCGCATCTTTTATCTATGTTATCTACAGTAATATAGATATACATCATCATACCAACATCATTATACGAAGATATTATCAAAAAATTCAATTCATGCAAACAATTACCAAACATTATCATAATTACAACCATTGACTCAAGATATTACTTACATTTAGTTATCGCTCAAATCATTTCGTTCTGTGTTGGAGCGTTGGCCTTTGTGTTATTCGCTGTCGAACATCATGTTCTCATATTCCTTTGATCTTAATTTGTGCATTTTGCTTAATATCTGTAACTCTGAGTTCCTCTTAGATAGAAGTATTTGAATTTTTAGATGGCCTGCCTTCTTGCAATGAGAACATTTTATGTTCGGACATTGAAACTTCTATATGTCTACTTCTTTTGCATCACAAGCATTGCTTTGATCGTAGTTGTTCGTATATTCTATTTGACCGCTTCATAAGGAAATTTGAAAAATCCGATCTGTTTCTGTGTCAAGTAGAACTGAAAGTCGACTAGTAAAGGTCCTTTGATCTAGAAATCTATTATTATTTCTAAATGGTTCTCTTCGTGGTAGGGTACTTTCTCGAAATCTTTGATGTTGTTGTTCTTGGGATTGATTGTTGATATTGTTAAGCTAAATTATGATTTTGATTTTGCACAAACAATTTTGCATAACTTCTTTTGAACTGGCTTCATAGCCAGGCAATATCTTCTTTTTCCTTTCTTTATTAACTTCTCTATTCTTTGTATGAATCTCATTAATATCGTTTGGACATTGGAAATATTTCTCATCTTTATTTCTCTTTTATGTCTTATACTAACATTGCTTTTGAAATAAACAAGGTAGTTAATTTCTCTTTCGCATAATTCGTGTTTAAGACATTTTCTACCAATCTATCAATTGTTCTAAAAAGTCTTGAATTTTTTTTTGAATTCATTTTCTTTTTCTGTATCAAATGGCTTCATTTAAATCTGTTCCTAGGATTTGAAGGCTCTTCGAAGACTTTTTGATCTTTTTCATAACTGTCAAATTTCTTATTACTCCTTTATATAATATAGTCACTTCCGTTGACATGAATGCTCTTATGAACGTTTTTTGCAATTGTGTTAGGTTGAGTTAAATCATTAAAATCTTTTAATTTCTGATAAGAAAATTTTTCCCAGATTGTTCTCCAACGAAAACCGAATAGTTAGTAGGACAAAACCCAAAGATAAACAAACTTAAAGAACACGATCATTAATATCCCAACAAAGAGAAACAATCTAAATGCAAACTGGATATAAACGATAACTTCATCAAAAAACGTTCCTAATATTAAAAGGTTTCATTATTATAATTTTTTTAAACCAATCAACTTTCTAAATATAAATTAAATATTAATTTTGTAATAACTTTAAAATGGGCGCACAGAGAAAAGTATAAACCAAAAATGACAACTAGTAAATCACGAATAGATTATTATATAAAAATTAGAAGCCATCAGATTGTATAATAACAACACGGATCTCCGTGACATCAGTGCGTTGCTTGCAATCCAAGCGTGAAAACGTATCAGTATGGATAAAAGAAAGAGCAAAGAAAACTCATTTCGAACAGTTGTTTAAAGAAATAATAATAAACTTCCAATTCAGAGAAAAACAAGAAGCGTTCAAATGGAGAAAGAACGGGGATGACATATTGTAGCAATCGGTGCAAATTGTTCGATGTCAATCCGAAAAACCGTTCCAACATGGATGAATTAAACCGGAATTTAATAATTCAATTCACAGTTATTGACGAGATGTGAAACTAACTCGCCAACAATCTCCAATCAATAAGCTACCCGAAATATTTGACAGATAATAGTCAAGTGGAAATTGAAAAAGGAAAAGAAAAATCTCATTTCGAATAACCGCTCCAGAAATATAATAAAGTTTCTAATTCAGAAAAACAAGAGGCCGTTCAAATGAGAAAGAACGGGGATGAGGGTGATTTGTAGGAAATTGGTGCGATGTTTGATGTCAATCGAAAACCGTGCAACAGATTGGATGAATAAATCGGGAATTTAATAATTCACATTCACAGTTCAATTGATAGGGAGATTTGAAACTAAAGAAACAATCTCAATTCAAATAAGCTACCGAAATATGTTGACATAAACATAAATCGAATAGAATGAATTCGGAAAGTGAGGAAATCTCAGAAATGAATTCACTGGGGAGGAAAGAAATCGGAGAGGATGGAATCCATCTCGTTTTAGTGAGCTGCCAAATATATTTATTTGGAAAAAGGTCATAATAAAATAATTAATTAATAAGTATAACAATTGTATTTAAAATAACAATTTTATAACTATCTCAATTTTGAAATTTATGACAAATAATTAAAATTTTATAATTAATTAATTAAAATTATTTGATTTAAAAAAATATTGGCGGTTTTTACTTGTATCTCTTCTTTTT